>MCJB01050907.1:332908-348539 GCA_002018475.1 Nicotiana obtusifolia | reverse complement strand
TTTCAGGGGGGGGGGGTTCGGACCATTTCTAGGCCATATTTAGGTGCTGGTTTATGGCTACAACAATGTGCATTACGATCGCGTAGAATTGGTCGCGATCGAGAAGAGTATAATGGGGAAAATGGGCTTGTGACCTGACTTTGGCAGCTTATTTCCTTCAATCTATTAGGAATTTAGAGATGATCCAAAAATGAAAGTTGTAGCCCTTTGTCTCTAGCTTTCAAATAAATCATTCATTTGGCATTGGAGTTATGTACAAAAACGTTATGGCTAATAAACTACATGTTGTTTGAGAAGAATTTAGGTAATGTTAATAGAAGCTACTTCATCGCGATCATGGGGAAATTGCCGCGATCGCATAGGGTAAAATTTTCCTAGAAAATATTTATAATCGCGATCGCAAGGTTTTGACTGCGATCGCAAAGGGTACCCCTGGAGTAGACCTTTAGGTGCTCTATTTCGAAGGTTTCGGGTATTTTAGCATATTTATAGCTACGGAGCTCGGATTGAGGCGATTATTGAGGTAATTTTAACCGCATGAATTGGGGTAAGAGATTCTAACTCGGTTTTGATTGTTACACATGAATCTATCATTGTTTTTACCATTTAATTAGCATTTTGGATTGGAAAAATCGGCAAAGATTTGCGAAACTTCATATACTATAATTTGAGGATTTAAAGGTCGAGTTGAGATCCGAATTGAATAATTTTGGTACGATTGGACTCATTTCTGAATGGGTGTTTGGATTTTGTTAATTTTTTCATATTCCGAGATGTGGGACTGGGATTTGATGTTTTAGTTGACTTCGGGATTTTGATTAAAGATTTGACCTTTTGTATTTGAAGTTCTTTCCATAGGCATTAATTGATTAATTTGAGTTGGTTTTGACTAGTATTGAAACATTCGGAGTTTGATACGCGCGGAATGAAATTTATAGAGTATTGGTTGTCTTGCTCGGTATTGAATTCGGCTTGTTTAACAAAGAATCCTATATAAACTTGGTTGAGGCACTAGTTGCCTGAATTATTTGTGATAGCTACGTGCTATGGGTGCGCATATGTGTGGGGTTTGAACCATATGCAAGCACATGGATATTTATCCATGCTCGGGGTAGTACTTAGGCTATGATATGGCTAAAATTGACTATTAAGCTCTAAGCTATAATGTTTCTCATATTTGTACCATTGTTATGAACTATTTGTGCAATACTTGAGGTTATGAACAGGCTAATTCCTTGAATAAACTTGGTAAGTGCTATTTATGTGATAACTTGTTGATTTGAGCTATGATAGCACACATTGTGTGACGACCCAGCTAGTCGTCTCATGAGTTACCGCTCCGTTTTCCCCGTTTCTACCTTATTATGCTTCGTTATCCGTGCTTTATGTAATCACGTTGAATGATTTGCGTTCGGAGTAGATTTGGTAAGAAATGAGACACTTGGTCTCTTTCAAGAAGGTTTAAGTTGTAAAAGTCAATCGGATGTTGACTTATGAGTTAGAGGGCTCGGATGTGAATTCCGACGATTCGATTAGTTTCGGGAGATGATTTATGACTTAGGAGTGTGATCGGAATTGATTTTGGAGGTCCGGTGTAGAATTAGGCTTGAATTGGTGGAGTTAGTATTTTGGCGATTTCCGGTTGTTAGGTGAGATTTTGATCCGAGGGTTGGAATGGAATTCCGAGAGTTGCTATAGCTTCGTATGGTGTTTTCGGACTTAGGCGTATGTCCGGATTTGAAAGTGGAAGTCCGTAGGACAATTCAACGCATTTTGGCGAATGTTGGAAAATAGAAGATTTTGGAAAAGTTTGACCGGGGAGTTGACTTTTGATATCGGGGCCGGAATCCAGTTCTGAAAATCTTCATAGGTCCATTATGTCATTTATGACTTGTGTGCAAAATTTGAGGTCAATCGGACTTGGTTTGATAGGTTTCGGCATCGAATGTAGAAGTTGGAATTTATTAGTTTCATTAGGCTTGAATCCAACGCGAATTTGGTGTTGAGAGGTTGTTTTGGGCGTTCTGATGGTTGTAACAAGTTTGAATAATATTGTGGGATATGTTGGCATGTTTGGTTGAGTTTCCGGAGGCCTCGTGTGAGTTTTGGGTGGTTAAACGGACTATTTCATCGTTGGAAAGCAAAATCTGCATAAATGTTACAAATGCGAATAGCATTTTGATTATGCTATGCAGCAAAGTGTAGCAGATTGCAATGTCAAAAATGCGACCAGAATGCGAACAGCATTCTGATTATGCGACCAGAATGCGAACAGCAATTTGAACACCTGAAAGTTTAACTGTTCCGATTTTTGACCTCTTTATGAATAGAAATAAGTGCCCATTTGCCATGCAAAACCCATCTTTCATTATCCACAAAGAGAAACACCTCCAAACACCATAAAATCACAACAAATCAACCTCAAAAACTATATCCAAAAGAGATTTTCTTGGACAAATTCTTAAAAGAGGGGATTTTGGCCATCTTGAATATAGTTGGAGCTATAGAACATGGATTGCAGCTAATCTTGAAGGGATTTTTGGAAGATTTTCAAGGGAAACATCGGGGTAAGTGTTCCTAACTCAATCTTGGAGGAATTACCTCAGTTTATCACCATTTTCAGAAATTAATTGATGATTTAAGTTGGGAAAAATTGTGGAAAACCCTTAAGTTTAGATTCGGAGGTCGATCCGATGTCGGAATTCGATAAATTTTGTATGGTTGAACTCGTGAGGAGATAAGGAACCCGCTGGGATGGAAATTACTGAATTTCGAGAAGTGGGCTCGGGGCTCGAGTTTTGCTAATTTCGGGATTTCTTAGTATTTTTGACTGTTTTTGCTTGGGCTTTGTTCCCTCAACATATTGTGACATAATTATTCTGAATTTGGATAGATTCGACGCACGTGGAGACAAATTCAAAGGGCAAAGGCGTCGCAGGCTAAGGATTTAGCCGGTTTGAGGTGAGTAATGCTTGTAAATGATGTCCTAAGGGTTTGAAACCCCGGATTTGCACATCGTGGTGCTATACTGTGCCGTTTATTACTGGGGATGACTTGGTCCATCCCGATTGATGATTTTACTACGTAATTGATTGAAACCCATTGTTATCATCATATTTGGGCATCTCACCGGTTATGTGAACCCTTCAGGGGTATTTGTCATTGTTTACTAAGTCATATGTGGGCATCTTGCCGGTTATGTGAACCCTTCAGGGGTAATTGCTACTGAATTGATTCGTTTCATGAACTCAGTTTTGAAACTTAAATGATATTTTCAAATGATTTTAATGGGATCGGGTGGCACGCCGCCACGAGATGTGATGTGAATGGATCGGGTGACACGCCGTCACGAGATATTGCGCTACTGAACCCCCTACAGTGAGCGTCGGGTACCTAGGGAACGGGTGGCACGTCGCTACGATAGTCATGTTGTGCATTGCATTTTTGCTGTGTTGATGTTGTTTCCATTTACTTCATGTTATTTGCTTAGAATATTTACGTGCTTTTACTGTTTTATCGTGGATTTTTGTATGCCTTATGCGTTTCGTTACTCTCAGTTGTTATTTATAATTATTACTCACTGAGTTGAAAGTACTCACATTACTCCCTGCACCATGTGTGCAGATTCAGGCGTTATTGATTCCGCTCCGAGGTATTGACTACTACTGTCAGGGCGGTGATTCAGAGACTACGAGGTAGCTGTTGACGTCCGCAGCCCCGTATCTCTTTATACTGTTATTTCCACTTTCTTCAAACAATTGTGCCAGAGATATTGTAATAGTAATCTTGTCATTAGGATTTCACTAGTTGCTCATGACTTTGTGACACCCCGGTTCGGGTTGTAGTCGGGATGGTTCACTATATTTTTCCGCAAATTACTGTTATCAAACCGTACTTATATTATTTTCGTATTGTTTAACTGTTGAATGAAGTTTAGTTTTAATTGGCTGGCCTTTTCTTCATGAGAGGCGCCATCATAATCATGGTTGGGATTTTGGGTTGTGACACATTGCACATGCCTACACTGTAGCATGTTAATATACCACTCCAGGAGCATGAAATATGATATTTATCCATTGTTTACATGTGTTCTTGTATACTTGCTTCGGTGTGATATGATTTGTACTGGGCCCCTATGGCCATGCCGGGCGGATTGGCATTATTAGCACGTGATTTGTCCGTGTGGATCCAGATATTGATACTATAGCACGTGATTTGTCCGTGTGGATCCAGATATTGATACTATTGCACGTGATTTGTCCGTGTGGATCCAGATATTGATACTATAGCACGTGAGTTTTCCGTGCAACATGTGAGTTGTCCGTGCGGATCCATATATTGATACTATAGCATGTGAGTTATCCGTATGGATCGAAATATTGATACTATAGAACGTAAGTTTTTCGTGTTGATCCAGATATTGATACTATAGCACGTGAGTTATCTATGCGGATCCACATATTTATACTATAGCATGTGAGTTATCCGTACAACACTTGAGTTGTACGTGTGGATCCAGATATTGATACAATAGCACGTGATTTGTCCGTGTGGTTGATATCGTTGTGAGCTCCAAGAGAGCTGGTTACCATTACTGGACCGGGTTGCGCATTGCAATGGGCTGATATTCAGTTATTGGATTTCACCTTTACTTGCAAATCACTTGACCAATTACATAATTTACTTGCATATCTTCCTTATTAGCTAGATTGTTGTCTGAGCACAACACTCTAAAACCAAGAGTTGTAAAAAATAAAATGGCTTCACCTGAGATTTTCTGATTTGATCATATATCTGTTCATTTTAAACTGCGCAGGTGCTAGTGAGAACCATCTATTGTTCTTGCTCCTTTTATCTCGCTGAGGTTAGTTAGGAAGGTTATTGAGTACATGGGGTCGGCTGTACTCAAACTACACCTCTGCACCTTGCGTGCTGATCCCTGTGTTGATGCTACTGTGTACGTCGTGGGCTGGCATTGAAGATGTACTCGCGATATAGTTATGGCTATCACTCATCCTTGGTAGCATTAGTTTGGGATTCTATTTATTTACATTTCAAACAGATGTTGTAATTATTTCAATTCAAGTTTTGTAAAACTCAAAGTCTTAGCGGCTCACGACTAGTACTAGTAGTCCTTGGGAATTCTTTGTATGAAAACAATTTTAGTTATATTGTCATTATTCCTGTTAGTAAATCTCATTTTGATAGGATTGTTGCTATTTGGCTTACTTAGCGGTTAGCTAAGGTGCCATCATGACTAGTTGGATTTTGGGTCGTGACAAGTTGGTATTAGATCTCTATGTTCATAGGTTTTACGAGTCACGAGCAAGTGTCTAGCAGAATCTTGCGGATTGGTACGATAATGTCCATACCTATGTTCGAGAGGCTACAGGGCATTTAGGATAATCTTCACATATTTCTTTCTTTATCATGCAACATTGATCCAGCTTGAAGCGTATCTCTTTGAATTCCTTCTACTCACTCGTATGCGCATATGAGCGCTTGATATCAGCTATGCATCGAGGGCTTTTGATTCCATGGATGAGGTGTGAGATGTCTTTTCTGTGTGTTGATGATCGGCCAGTTCTGAGGACTTTTGGGCGAGTTTTGATTATAGTTTGAGCACGGTGATTTCGTTTGTGTTAGCATGTGCCTCTGGACTTATATATCCGGTGGTGTCATTATGAGCGGAATTTGTGGCTCGCTGAGTGGCTGAATGGCTATATGCTGAGTATAATGTGACTGTGAGATGTGTTCAGATGGTTTTAAATGTGGCGAAAAGAGTTTCCTTGCGATGTAAAAAGGAAAATTGGGTGCTTGATTTTTGTCTTGATTTGACGTATAGTCTCTTGTTATGAGTGTGTTGAAGGATCTTTCACGTTGTTAATTTGTGGAACTAATTAGATTCTCATGTCTTGTTGATGAGTTCAGACTCATGAAGATTAAGTGATTGCATAGTAGTTGAGGCTGTGAAAGGGTATAGAGAGATGTCAGTTTGAGGCTAAGAAGGTGGGTTATCACCTACATGGTAAGCTATGGACGTGTGATTCGTATGATGTTGTGCTGAGGGTTTCTGTCCTACCAGTGGGTTATATGTATTGTGTTTTGAGTTTGGATTGGTTGAGAAATTTTGCCTGACTATCACGAGGATGACTGCGAGTTTATTAGATGATCTGAGGTATTTTATGATTTGTGTTGCATGAGCTTGTGAAGAATTTGGTTGAATCTCACTATGGTATTGTGGTAGTAATAGAGCATGGGTATTGTGAGTTATCAAATGTTTCGATCTATAGCTGTGAGCTAAGTAGGGGAATACGCCATCGATGATTTGATTGCATGGTTATGAGTTAAATACTAGTTTTGGTTTGAGGCACAGTTGTGGATCGGTTATGACTGCAGAGGTTGAGATCGGGGATGACTCGGTGACAAATTTCTGGATACGGGTTATATTGTACTTTATGGGTATATCAAAATCATAGGATGATTTGAGTTGATATTCGTGTCGGATGTGGTATGCATAGAGTACGAATTCACTCAGTTGCTTAGAGATATGGATTACTTATTTGGGTGTAACTGTGCTAATGGGGTACATGTCTTTCGGCTTGTTGGGGCAGTGCAATTGAGATCTGGGCAGGGCGGATGACTCTAGAGGAAGTTCGAAGGAGTTTAGGATAATTTTTTTTTTTGGTAAATATGGTTTTTATTATTTATAAAACAAAGTACAAACGGAGGGGGACATGGACCTTACCTCCCAAAAGAAAGTACATGTACTTATGGTCATCTTAAAGTGCTGACTATAAGTACCTAAGTAGTAGTGAGAGGTTAGACCTATGGTGATGCGACGGTTGTCCATTTTGTAGTGGGCAGTCGTATGTACAAGTTTTCTTATATCAGCTATACAAAAAAGTACATATGTTCCTATTCTAACTAAATGGATGTGAGATTTGATCTCCCATATGTATCTCTGACAGATGACAATGCTGTCAGGACTTTGCAAAAAGATATAAAAAACGCGAGTTATCTTCAGTTTTGCTTTGACTTCTAAAAGAGGGAAAGCCAAGCTGAAGATATTTATCCTTGTGTTTCTTGTGCCTGCATTGTTGAGTTGGTGAAGCTGTTGACTGTACTTGTTTATGGTTGCTATTGACTAAGCTGCTGCTGGTGTGTGCTGTTTGGTGAATCAGATTCCCTGTGATGATGTTTCTGGTGTTGATGGTGTATTGGTGTGAGTGCATTGCCTGCTGTTGGTGTGTCCTTCCATACTTGTTTGTTTCTTTGTCTTATTTCAATGTTACTTCCTGTTTTGTGCTTGCATTTGATGAATTATGTGGTGCTATCTGGACCTCTTCAAGGCTGATATTGTTGCTGTTTATTCTGTTCTGTGCTATGAATTGAGTTGATTGATGTGTACTGGTTTGAGTGGTCTGATCTTGTTGATTGCTTGTGATGTTCAAATCTGTTCTTATAAGTGAGTTTGTTGATGATGCTGATTTTCTTTGCTTGTTGTGCTTGCTGCTTCCTGTATGTTGCTGTTGATCCTCTTTTTTTCTTGTGCTTTCCTTAGGATTGAGTGTCTCTGCTGATTGTGGTATTGATTGCTGAGTCTGCTGCTTCTGTCCTGCCTTGTGTGTTGCTGAATTGGGATGTTGTTGTCTGCTGTGTGCTGCTTTTGTTGTCTGACTTTGATTTGAGATTGTTTGTAGCTTGTTACCCTTACTGATAAAGTGAGTATGTTTGCAATTGTGTTCCCAAAGATGTGTGCTGGCTAGTGAGTTCCTTGATGATTGATAGAAATGCAAGAGATTGAGTACTGATAGTACTAATACCACACCTTGCATTTGTGTCAATAATCTGGACCTTATCCAGCCATTTGCTTTGTTGAAAGTACTGTTGTATTCAGTATGAGGATACTGTTGTTGGTGTTTGTGTGTTTTTGAGTGCTGCTTTAGTAGGAAGTATAAGATGATAAAATTGGAATAACATATATAGAGGTTAAAGGGAATAAATTATTTAGATAACATAACGATCTACCTTAGAACACAAAATGTAGAATATTTAGATTTTATTTACGAAAATATAAAAGAAATAAAGAGACTAATACCACTAAAAGAAGAAAATTATGAAAAAGCCTTCCCTAATCATTAGAGATAACAAAATAGATAACAAAATGAATTCCGTACCCCCAAATAACAAAATAGATAATAAAATGAATTCCGCACCCCCAAACTGGTATGGAATTCATTTTGTTATCTAAGATGATAAAATTGGGGTGCGGAATTCATTTTGTTATCTTACAATTTGGGGTGCGGAATTCATTTTGTTATCTATTTTGTTATTTGGGGGTACGAAATTCATTTTGTTATCTATTTTGTTATCTCTAATGATTAGGGAAGGCTTTTTCGTAATATTCTTCTTTTAGCGGTATTAGTCTCTTTATTTATTTTATATTTTCATAAATAAAATCTAAATATTCTACATTTTGTGTTCTAAGGTAGATCGTTATATTATCTATAAGTAGCTTTTGTAATAAGTCTAGGTTTGTCATAGTTTCTAGCCAATATTCTAAGTATTCTTAATTATCATTAATCTGAGTAGATATCTAAGTCGTATAAATCTATGTTATATAGTATATCAAATTCATACCATTATTGATTTAATAGTTGCATTGTTTCAGTAAATTCTATTATTTCTTCGATAAGTAACAGGTCAAATATTTTTCTTTTAATATCATTATTAAGATCTTTAAGTAGATATAGTAGCAATATCTTATATTGTTGATTATTATCTAACAAATAAGTATTCATCATATACATATATTCTAAACAATTTATTCCCTTTAATCTCTATATATGAGTTAGTAGGCTGAGAGTAGTCAAGCCCAGGCTATGCCATCCTAGTGTGGAAACCAGAGAAGGCAAGGAAGCCGTGTTTAGGGGAGTACACAATGTTGAGGCGCTGCTAGGGTAGATGATTGAAGCCGAAAAAGTATGGTAGTGACTAGACGAGATGTTCAGATTAACTTTAGTATAAGATGATAAAATTAGAATAACATATATAGAGATTAAAGGGAATAAATTGTTTAGAATATATGAATATGATGAATACTTATTTGTTAGATAATAATCAACAATATAAGATATTGCTACTATATCTACTTAAATATCTTAATAATGATATTAAAAGAAAAATATTTGACCTGTTACTTATCGAAGAAATAATAGAATTTACCGAAACAATGCAACTATTAAATCAACAATGGTATGAATTTGATATACTATATAACATAGATTTATACGACTTAGATATCTACTCAGATTAATGATAAATCAAGAATACTTAGAATATTGGCTAGAAACTATGACAAACCTAGACTTATTAGAAAAGCTACTTATAGATAACATAACGATCTACCTTAGAACACAAAATGTAGAATATTTAGATTTTATTTACGAAAATATAAAATAAATAAAGAGACTAATACCACTAAAAGAAGAATATTATGAAAAAGTCTTCCCTAATCATTAGAGATAACAAAATAGATAACAAAATGAATTCCGTATACAAAATGAATTCCGCACCCCCAAATAATATTCTAAGTATTCTTGATTTATCATTAATATTAGTAGATATCTAAGTCGTATAAATCTATGTTATATAGTATATCAAATTCATACCATTGTTGATTTAGTAGTTGCATTGTTTCAGTAAATTCTATTATTTCTTCGATAAGTAACAGGTCAAACCTAGACTTATTAGAAAAGCTACTTATAGATAATATAACGATCTACCTTAGAACACAAAATGTAGAATATTTAGATTTTATTTATGAAAATATAAAAGAAATAAAGAGACTAATACCACTAAAAAAATAATATTATGAAAAAGCCTTCCCTAATCATTAGAGAAAACAAAATAGATAACCCCAAATCAAAAATAGATAACAAAATGAATTCCGCACCCCAAATTGAGTCAAGAAAGAGTAGAAATAAACATAATACACTCTAATTTAGGACGAAGGTATAAGAAAATAGGAGATCAACTATACTTAATGCCAGAAAAAGAATCAGCTAAGATAGAAGATAGTTTAACAGCTATGGTAAGACTAACAAAAGAAAATGAAGAAATTGATAGGAAAAAAGAAATTGAAAAAATTAGACAACAAACGAAGAAAGAAATACAACAAATAGAAGAACTAAAAAAACACCAGAATAATAGAATTAGAGAAAGAACTAGCAATGTTAAAACAAATATATGAGGACAAACTAAAAGAAAAAGCAAAAAGAAAAGAAGAAGAACAAGAAAGAAAATTAGCAGAAGAAATAGAAAAATTTAAAACACAAATACAATTAGAAGATCAAGAAGTAAGAATAGAAGAAATAAACGACATAGATCCAGATATTACTATAGAAGATCATTACTCAGAAACTAGTGAAACATATACAGAACTTATGAAAAATATAGAATTAAAATAAATACGGGAGATATAGATACTAAACCCTCTACATCAGGAAAACAAACTGTTTATAATAACTATGAACATTATAAAACAAATAAAACTCTATGGGATAAACGATTACATAAAAAATGGACACCTAGACAAACAACAAAACAATATAATTTCTTAGACTTAGACTGCGTAGAAGATATAAATAAAATAATCCAACTTTGGAGCGGATACATAGCAAAACAGCTAATAGATAATAGAATAATAATAACTAATGCACTAGAAAACATAGAAAGAACCCTATTAGGAACAGTAAAAATATGGATGCAAAATATGACAGATGAAAGTAAAAATATATTACGAAATAACAAAAAATTAACCAATGAAGCCATAACTTCACCTATAGAAATATTACATAAATATGAAATAGGAATAAGGAATGAATTTAGTAGTATGCCAACAGAAATAGAGGAACAACAGAAAGACAAAAAGATGTATAGAAAATGAATAAATTAACTATCTGTAATATGTGTTATTTGGATGAATATACTTGTGCATTTAGAGAATATTACTATAAAGGAACATATACTGTGGATGAAAGCAAAGATATAAGAAAACTATATTATACTAAACTACCAGAACCCTTTAGTTCAAAAATTATAACAGATTGGAACGATGCAGGATTAGCAGATACCCTAGGAGCTAGAATAAAATTTGTACAAAAATGGTTTGTAGATTTGTGCGAAAAACATAAAGAAAATATGAAAATGGAAAAAATACTGATAAAAAACCTAGCCTGTTGTAAAACGAAAGTAGCACCTCAATTTGGTTGTACAGATAAATACTATAAAAAGAAAATACGGAAATATAAGAAAACACCTTATAGAATAAAATATAAGTATAAGAAACCCAGAAAAAGATATTACATAAAAAATTATAAACATAAAAGGCCACATAAACAAAAGAAAACTTTATCTGAATGTAAACGTTATAATTGTGGAAAACTAGGACATCTAGCTAGAGAATGTAAAATACCTAAAGACCCGAAGAAAAAACAAATAACTGAAGTTATAATAGAAAATGAAGAATATACCCAAATAGATTATATAGACTATGAAATAGAAAGTAAAGATAGTATATACGAATTATCCGAAACTGAAATAATAACTGATGTAGAAGAAGAAGACGTAGAGTATGACTGAAAGCGATATACAAATACTTAAACATAAAGAACACCAAGATGAAGAATCTTTTGAACAAAAACTGATCTTCGATAATAATATGTTTGAACAAATGAAAGGTAAAGAACTAGACTTAAGAGTAGATAAAATTCTAGATGTACCTATAATAAAAAGCTTGTTCAAACGAAAAACAGAAGAATATTACATAATAAGTCAAAGAGAACATATAATAGATTGTAAATATACTAAAGGAAAAGCAAAAATACCAATTATAAATAAAAAAGTACTAAACAAAGAAATCCAAGATATAAGAGCTAAAACCCCAATTAAATATGTACACCAAGGAGGAACAGAAATATTAATCAAAGCATGTTTTAGAGAAGGAATAGATACACCTATAGAAATATATCTAGCAGATGATAGGATTATACAACCTATAGAAAAAAGCATAATAAGTGCAATAAGAGGAAATTTAATATACCAAAAATTTAAGTTCATCATCAGTGCAAACTACTCAGTAGTAATAGAAGATAGAAATATAGACAAATCACTAGTACTATACTGGAAAATGTCAGGGATAGAACTAGCACAAGGAAGTAAAATCTTTACAGCACGATGTAAAAACCTATATATCTTAACAACTAAACATAAAATAACTGCTAAAAAAAATAAATAAAATAAAAATATAAAACCCTTTTGACCAAATAGTTACTGTTATAGATAAAAACGACTATAGTTATAAAGAAATAAATATAGAAGAAGATTTAGAAATAGTTAGAGATAGAATAAATACATCTAAAAGACTAAGTTATGAAACCCCATCATCATCATCTAGAACAAGTACATCTAGGAGATTAGAGTATAATACCCAACATAACATGATAATAGAAGAAACAAAATCACATCAATATTATATAACAGGAATAATGGATCAAAGAAAATACCTCATATTAATTAACATAGGACAGGAAGAAAATGACATCATGAAAGAATTAGTACGAGAAGAAGAAATAATCACAAAAGAAAAATTATGTCCAGAATTACCAAGAACACTGGTAAATACAGACGAATACACAAATAAAGAATTAATTATAGGAGAAATACCAATACTAATAAAATTTAAAATATATAATGGAGAGACAAGATTAACTTTAGGAATGCAATGGTTAGACAATGTTAAACCATATAACTTAGAAGATAAGCAATTAACAATAACTTATGAAACTAGAAAGGTCATAATAAAGCATACAATAATGTAAATAAATGACAAAAATCTATATATTGGTAAAAATCATAGTAGAAGGATATTACAATAGATACTATACACCAATGATAGACACAGGAGCAGAAGCTAATATGCGCAATCATAACTGTTTACCAGATAGTAAATGGGAAAAATTAAAAACACCTATCATAGTTACAGGATTTAACGATGAAGGAAGTATGATAGAATATAAAGCTAAGAATATAAAAATCCAAATATGGGATAAAATCTTACATATAGAAGAAATATATAGCTATGAATTTACGAATAAAAATATACTATTAGGAATGCCTTTCTTAGATAGACTATACCCACACATAATAACAAAAACACACTGGTGGTTCACTACTCCATGTAAACAAAAGATAGGAGCAAAACGAGTAAATAACAAAATAAGGAATCATACACCATGGATAAAAGGAAGTGAAAAAATTACCCAAAAACTAGAAAATATGAGACCAGATAACCATAAAATGGAAATAATTATATTTTCAATCGATAAACTAAAAATGATAGAAGACAAGTTAGAAAAGTTATATAATGAAAATCCCCTGCAAGGATGGGAGAAACACAAAACTAAGATAAAAATAGAACTTATAGATGAAAATAGTATAATAACCCAGAAACCCTTAAAATATAATTTTGACGACTTAAATGAATTTAAAATGCATATTACTGAATTAATAGAAAACGGATATATACAAGAAAGTAATAGTAAACATACTAGCCCAGCTTTTATAGTTAATAAACATAGTGAACAAAAAAGAGGGAAAAGTAGAATGGTAATTGACTATAGAAACTTAAATGCAAAAACTAAAATATATAATTACCCAATACCAAATAAAATACTAAAAGTACGACAAATACAAGGCTACAACTACTTTAGTAAATTTGACTGTAAATCAGGATTCTATCACCTCAAACTAGAAGAAGAATCTAAACAACTAACAGCTCTCACAGTACCACAGGGATTCTATGAATGGAATGTATTACCCTTCGGATATAAAAATGCACCAGGAAGGTATCAACATTTTATGGACAATTATTTTAACCAACTAGAAAACTGTATTGTATATATAGATGATATATTATTATACTCCAAAACACAAGAAGAACATATTTGACTATTAGAGAAATTTATACATATTATAGAAATATCAGGTATAAGTCTAAGTAAAAAGAAAGCCGAAATAATGAAAACTCAAATAGAATTCTTAGGAATACAAATAGTTAAGAATGGAATAAAAATGCAAACCCATATAGTACAAAAAATAATAAATTCAGATGAGATCCTCGATACAAAAAAAAAAGCTACAATCCTTTTTAGGACTAGTCAACCAAGTAAGAGAATACATACCTAATCTAGCAGAAAATCTAAAACCACTACAGAAAAAATTAAAGAAAGATATAGAATACTACTTCGATAACAAAGATAGATCACATATACAAAAAATAAAAATCATGTGTACTAAATTACCAAAATTATATTTTCCTGATGAAACTAAAGAATTTATATACATAGTTGAAACAGACTCAAGTAATCATAGCTATGGAGGAGTGCTTAAATATAGATATGTAAATGAAAAAATTGAGCATCACTGTAGATATTACTCAGGATCATATACTGAACCACAGCTAAAATGGGAAATAAATAGAAAAGAACTATTTGCTTTATATAAATGTTTATTAGCTTTTGAACCATATATTGTATATAACAAATTTATTGTGAAAACAAATAACAACCAAGTTAAGTGGTGGTTAACCAGAAAAGTACAAGACTCAATTACGACGAAGGAAATACGATGACTTGTATTAAATATCCAAATTTTACATTTGCAATAGAAGTAATTAGAACTGACAAGAATGTTGTTGCAGACTACATATCAAGAGAAAAGTACACAAACAGATGATATACCAGAAACAACTACTCAAGATTTATATACAGTTCTTTCCAAACTATCTTTACAAATAGATGGAACGGGAAAGAGATTGCAACATCTAGAAGAAACTAGCAGTCAGAAGCATGACTATAAACATGCGGAACTACACAAGACAGCTAGTAGTCAGCAGCGTGACTCAAAATACGCGGATCTAGAAGAAGACGATGGGAAACTCCTAAAAACCCATAACAATGTTTGTATTAATGCAGCTACAGGACAAGGAGCTACAGCAAGCAGCAGCACATCTACACCAAAATTACCTACAAAACCAAAGAACAAAAACCTTAACAAATTAATTGAAAAACCATATAACTCAATACCAAAAAATCCAGTTACAACACAGCCTCAAACCACTACCTATTCCGAAAGTTTAAACCAAACCAAGAAAACCTATAACCATAAATCCTGTACATATATAGACAACATGTATAAATTACAAACCTTTCTTAACCTTAACCCAAAATCCAAAAATACAACTAATCCAGAAAGAGATTATATTACATCACACCTACAAAGACACAATAAACTCATTGCCTTACCAGGAACTAACCCAAACCTAGTAAATACCTATTACAACTATGGATTATTGAGTACAGTATATACTTCAACAGGAGAAGAAATAGCTACTATTACAGAACTATACAAAGCATTTACCACATACAAAAGAATTACCAAAGGAACATTATTTTACATAAAATTTTATACTGCCCCAGCGGAGATATTATACGATGAAGTAAAACCTATCATACAAGTCATTAAGATTGGACTTACAAGGGAAATGATTATACCAGAGCAAATAGAC
>MCJB01050907.1:241533-332795 GCA_002018475.1 Nicotiana obtusifolia | reverse complement strand
GAGAGCAAATTATGATATATTCACATTCTAGAGAAGTCAGAAAACAAGATATGGAAGATATACGACAATGGATTATTAGCTTATTGAAGCCAGAACAATTACCTATTACAAGAGCTATCAAAAAGGATTTTATTTCAGAAGATTTATTGGCAAGATACTGTAAAATTATAGGACCTAAATATCCAGACCATATATGCTCAAAATGCAATGGAGAAGATAATGTCATTCCCGAATTCAACATGGATTGACAAACCCTAGAAGATTCTACACAACACCTACCACAATCAACGGATAAGGAAAAGAAGACAAAAGAAGATGAAGATGGCCGACAACGAAAAAAGGAAGACATAAAGAAGGAAGATGACAATAAAGAAGAAAGAAGAAAGATGACAGCTGACATAAAGAAAAAAGAAGAAAAAGACATAAAGAAGAAAATGACAGCTATGTAATAAAAAAGAATAGTGTTTTTTGCTTTTTAAATCTTTAAATTTCAATCGTCCAAATGTAAAGAAAAGGACGGTTAACTTTTTCTTTTTAGACTTTTAATTAGAACCGCCCATCTGTAAAGTTTAAGGGCATTTATGTCACGACCCAAAATCCCAACCCGGTCGTGATGGCGCCTCTCATGAAGACAAGGCCATCCAATTCAAACTAACTTTTTTTTAACAGTTAAATAATACGAAAATAATAGAGGTACGGTTTAATAACAGTAAATTGCGGAAAAATATAGTAAACCATCCCGACTACAACCCTCAGATCGGGGTGTCACAAAGTCATGAGCCACTAATGAAATCCTAATAACAAAATAACTATTACAATATCTTCGGCACAATTGTTTGAAGAAAGTGGAAACAACAAAATAAAAGAGATACGGGCTGCGAACGCCAACAGCTACCTCGTAATCTCTGAATCACCACCCTGACAATAGTAGTAGTCAGTACCTCGGGGTGGAACCGATAACGCCTGAATCTGCACACATAGTGCAGGGAGTAATGTGAGTACTTCCAACTCAGTGAGTAATACAAATAAATAATGACTGAAAGTAAGAAAACACATAATGCACAAGGCAATCCATAATGAAGTAATGAAACATCAGTGAAATAGTAAACCAGTGTAAATTCAAGTAAAATCTCCTTTCAACGGTAAAACATGTACATCTTTCAAGTAAATAACGTGAAGTAAAAGAAAGCACTTTAAAACTACCCCTCGGGCTCAATATCATTTAAAAAAAAATAGTAAAATCTCCCCAGCTCTGGCTACCAGTTGTCATTGTTACCAACTGTAACATCCCTGGGTTCAGTATCAATTAAAATAGTAAAATCTTTCAAACTCTGGTTACCAATTGTCATTGTTACCAACTGTAACCTACAGTTGTCATTGTTACCAACCGTAAATCTATCAAACTCCGGTTACCAGTTGTCATTGTTACCAACTATAACCTACAGTTGTCATTGTTACCAACTGTATTATCTCTAGTTACCAGTTGTCATTGTTACCAACCGTAACCTACAGTTGTCATTGTTACCAACTGTTTTATCTACCTATCTCCGGTTATCAGTTGTCATTGTTACCAACTGTAACCTACAGTTGTCATTGTTACCAACTGCAATTATCATAATGGGTACCCTGCGGTCACTGTGGGTGGTTTAGACTCCGGGAGGGGCTTCTTACGGCCCAAGCGCTATATCATATTTCGTGGCGGCGTGCCACCCGATCCCATTTACATCATATCTGTGGCGGCGTGCCACCCGATCCATTTCAAAATCATTTGAAAACGTCATTTAGTTTTCAAAACTGAGTTCAAATAATGATTCAAAACATTAACAAATACCCCCGAAGGGTTTACATAACCGGCATGAAGCCCAAATATGATTTCAGTAAACAGTGATAAATTACCCCTGAAGGGTTGACATAACCGGCACGAAGCCCAAACATGATTTCAGTAAACAGTGATAAATTACCCCTGAAGGGTTCACATAACCGGCATGAAGCCCAAATGGGGCTAGAAGCCCAAATCATTATATTATCAAATCAGTTCCAATCAAATAGGTAGTAAAAATCATCAATCGGTATGGACCAAGTCACAATCCCTAGTAGTAACCGACCCGACGCTCATTATCAAGCGTGTGCCTTACTTCAATATAGTACTACGATGTGCAATCCGAGGTTTCAAACCCTCAGAGCATCATTTACAATCATTACTCACCTCAAACCGGCTAAATCCTTAGCCCGCGATGCCTTTTCCCTTTGAATTGGTCTCCACGTGCGTCGAATCTATTCAAATTCGGAATAATTACGTCACAATATGCTATGGGGACAAAGCCCAAGCGAAAATGATCAAATTTACTAGGAAATCCCGAAATTAGCAAAAAGCCGAGCCCCGGGCCCACGTCTCAAAATTAAGAAATTATCACCTTAACGGGTTCCTTATCTCCTCACGAGTTCAACCATATAAAATTTATCGAATTCCGACACCGGATCGACCTTCAACCCTCAAATCTAAGCTTTAGGGTTTCCACCAATTTCCCAACTCAAAATACCAGTAAAAATGCTGAAAACAACTATAATCTTAGGTAATTCTTTCAAAATCAAGTTAGGAACACTTACCCCGATGTTTCTCTCGGAAACCCTCCAAGAATTGCTTCAGAACTTGTTTCAATTCGAGTTCTATGGCCCCAAGTATGTTTAAGATGACCAAGACTCTTCCTCTAAGAATTTGTCCATGAAAATCTCCTTTGAATATGGTTTTGAGGTTGATTAATGTGACTCTATGTTTTTTGAAGGTTTTCTTCTTCGTGGGTATTGAAATTGGGTCTTGTATGGTAAAATGAACACTGAGTTCTACTTAAAAGCATCAAAAAATCGGGTTAAAACGCCTTCTTCAGGTCAAAAATGCGATCCTATTTGCCAAAAATGCGGACCGCATTTCACTTTTGCGGTTCGCATTTTGGTCGCATTTTCCCCCCAAGTTTCTGCCTCATTCTGCGACCAAAATGCGGTTCGCATGTCGAATCTGCAGTCAATATGCGATCGCAGATTCGACATGTCTGCAGAATTTTTCCCAGATACGAAAATAGGCACAACTTCCTCATACAATGTCCGAACTGGACGATTCTTTTTGCTATGGCTCCGAAATTTCGATACGGATCTAATGCTTCAATCAAAACTGAATTTGGAGTTCATTTGAATAATATGATACCACTTTTTCTTGAAGGTACGATATCGACACCTTCTTGAAACGCCAAAGTTAAACTCCATCAACTATCCAAAATCCATTCAAGACCTTCGGGACTTCAACCAAACATGCCAACATGTCCCATAAAATTATTCAAACTTGTTCCAACCATCGGAACGTTCAAATCAACATCATAACATCAAATTCGCATCGGATTCAAGCCTAAGGATCTCAAAATCTTCTAAATCGCTCTTTTGATCTAAACCCGACCAAACCACGTCCGAATGACCTGAAATTTTTCACACAAGTCATAAATCACATATCGAAACTACAGCAACTTTTGGAATTCCATTCTGACACTCGGATCAAAATCTCGCCTATCAACCGGAAATCGCCAAAATTCTAACTTCACCAATTCAAGCCTGATTCGACACGGAACCTCCAAAACTAATTCCGATCACTCTCCTAAGTCATAAATCCTCTCCCGAAACTACCCGAATCATCGGAATTCACATCCGAGCCCTCTAACTCATAAGTCAACATACAGTTGACTTTTACAACTTAAGCCTCCTTGAAAGAGACTAAGTGTCTCATTTCTTACCGATTTCACTCTGAATGCAACTTACTCAATTCGATCACATGAAACACGGATAACGAAGGAGAACGGGGAGGACAGAACTTCACTCAAAAAATTCTCCTTTTGTAAACATATATTCAGAAATAAACTACTTGTTTGTTCATACATGGAGCATTTATCAGAAACTACTTCAAATACTTCACCAAACAATCTAATTACAAAGGCATGTTTATTTATCATTATGAATAGCTAAACTTATATATTCCTAATAATCTCTTAATTGTTATACTTGTTTTATCATGTTATAATATTGTTCTGCTGAATATCTTTAGCAAGTTTGCCATATGAGTTAGTAGGCTGATAATAGTCAAGCCCAGGCTATGCCATCCTAGTGTGGAAACCAGAGAAGGCAAGGAAGCCGTGTTTAGGGGAGCACACAATGTTGAGGCGCTGCTAGGGTAGATGATTGAAGCCGAAAAAGTATGGTAGTGACTAGACGAGGTGTTCAGAATAACTTTAGTATAAGATGATAAAATTGGAATAACATATATAAAGGTTAAAGGGAATAAATTGTTTAGAATATATGAATATGATGAATACTTATTTGTTAGATAATAATCAACAATATAAGATATTGCTACTATGTCTACTTAAAGATCTTAATAATGATATTAAAAGAAAAATATTTGACCTGTTACTTATCGAAGAAATAATAGAATTTACTGAAACAATGCAACTACTAAATCAACAATGGTATGAATTTGATATACTATGTAACATAGATTTATACGACTTAGATATCTACTCAGATTAATGATAAATCAAGAATACTTAGAATATTGGCTAGAAACTATGACAAACCTAGACTTATTAGAAAAGCTACTTATAGATAATATAACGATCTACCTTAGAACACAAAATGTAGAATATTTAGATTTTATTTATGAAAATATAAAAGAAATAAAGAGACTAATACCACTAAAAAAAAGAATATTATGAAAAAGCCTTCCCTAATCATTAGAGAAAACAAAATAGATAACCCCAAATTAAAAATAGATAACAAAATGAATTCCGCACCCCAAATTAGTATCAGAGCTAAAAATGAATAAAGAAGAATATGCAGTAAGTGAAAATACATATAGAAGTCAAGAAGGAGTAGAAATAAACATAATACACTCTAGTTGTATATAACAAATTTATTGTGAGAACAGATAACACCCAAGTTAAGTGGTGGTTAACTAGAAAAGTACAAGACTCAGTTACGACGAAGGAAATACGACGACTTGTATTAAATATCCAAATTTTACATTTGCAATAGAAGTAATTAGAACTGACAAGAATATTGTTGCAGACTACATATCAAGACAAAAGTACACAAACAGATGATATACCAGAAACAACTACTCAAGATTTATATACAGTTCTTTCCAAAGTATCTTTACAAATAGATGGAATGGGAAAGAGATTGCAACATCTAGAAGAAACTAGCAGTCAGTAACATGACTATAAACATGCGGAACTACACAAGACAGCTAGTAGTCAGCAGCGTGACTCAAAATACGCGGATCTAGAAGGAGACGATGGGAAACTCCTAAAACCCCATAACAATGTTTGTATTAATGCAGCTACAGGACAAGGAGCTACAGCAAGCAGCAGCACATCTACACCAAAATTACCTACAAAACCAAAGAAAAAAAACCTTAACAAATTATTTGAAAAACCATATAACTCAATACCAAAAAATCCAGTTACAACACAGCCTCAAACCACTACCTATTCCAAAAGTTTAAACCAAACCAAGAAAACCTATAACCATACATCCCGTACATATATAAACAACATGTATAAATTACAAACCTTTCTTAACCTTCACCCAAAATCCAAAAATACAACTAATCCAGAAAGAGATTATATTACATCACACCTACAAAGACACAATAAACTCATTGCCTTACCAGGAACTAACCCAAACCTAGTAAATACCTGTTACAACTATGGATTATTGAGTACAGTATATACTTTAACAGGAGAAGAAATAGCTACTATTACAAAACTATACAAAGCATTTATCACATACAAAAGAATTACCAAAGGAATATTATTTTACATAAAATATTATACTGCCCCAGCGGAGATACTATACGATGAAGTGAAACCTATCATTCAAGTTATTAAGATTGGACTTACAAGAGAAATGATTATACCATAACAGATTGACATACAACCAGAAATACCAAAAGCAGAGATCCCAGAATTCTTTGCAAACAAAAGAATTATTGGACTAGCTACAATACTTAGTGAATTGGCAAATACCTACATGAATGAATCACCTATGTGGACTTATTACTCAAGAGAGTAAATTATGATATATTCACATTCTAGAGAAGTCAGAAAACAAGATATGGAAGATATACGACAATGGATTATTAGCTTATTGAAGTATCAAAAAGGATTTTATTTCAGAAGATTTATTGGCAAGATACTGTAAAATTATAGGACCTAAATATCCAGACCATATATGTTCAAAATGCAATGGAGAAGATAATGTCATTCCCGAATTCAACATGGATTGACAAACCCTAGAAGATTCTACACAACACCTACCACAATCAATGGATAAGGAAAAGAAGACAAAAGAAGATGAAGATGGCCGACAACGAAAAAAGGAAGACATAAAGAAGGAAGATGACAATAAAGAAGAAAGAAGAAAGATGACAGCTGACATAAAGAAAAAAGAAGAAAAGACATAAAGAAGAAAATGATAGCTATGTAATAAAAAAGAATAGTGTTTTTTGCTTTTTAAATCTTTAAATTTCAATCGTCCAAATGTAAAGAAAAGGACTTCTGAAATCAGCTTTGATGTTATTCTGCTGCTACTGTGTTCTTTGATTACATAGCACTGTTCTGTTCCTACTTTCCATTCTCTGTAGTGGTCTGATGTATTCTTGTTGCTGCTGGTGCTTTGCTACTTTTTGTTGTGCATGTGGTGCATTTATCTTCTTCTTGCTTTGGATGATATATTATTGGCTTGTTCTGCTTTAGATTTCCTATTTTCTTCATGTTTCATCTTTTCTTTCCTGTTAGTAGGCAACCATTTGGTGTGTTGGATGTCAAGCATCAGTGCATGCCATTGTGTGCTGTTTGCATTGTTCTGCTTCTGCTTTATTGTTTCCTCCATATTGTTCTTCTCCTTCCTGATAGAGATGCCAGTTGTTCTGTCCTCCTCTTTATTGCTAAGCTTTTGATATGCAGCTATCCTAGCTACATGTCTGATTTCCTGGCTTTGAGCAGGATATGTGTCTGCAGTTTTGGCCTTCCTGTCAGCAAATAGCCTGCGAAAAAGAACCTTGTTAATGTGTAATTGTGTTGTGATGTGAGATTGCTCCTGATCAATGCTAATATCTGCTGAGGTGAGCTTGATGACATGTCTGCTGATATAGAAGCAAGAGGACTGCTGCTTGAGTTCTTATCTTTGTCTGTCACTGGTGCTGCTATTCTCAGTGATAACATTGCTATTGTCACTGGTGTTGCAGTTCCCTATTAGCTGCATATTAGTGTTTGTGTTTCTGCAATATCCCCGCAAATCTAGCAGAAAAGTTATAGAAACTGCTGCTGATCCTTCTGGTGGCCTTGATGTATTCTGCCTTCCTGGTGTCTTGTTGCATTCTGCCTTCTGCTGAGGAGTACATGTCTCTGTGTTTGTATCTCTTTTGGCCTTTGCTGCTGTTGTGAATGATCAATGCTAGCGACCTTGTTGGTGGCCTGAATGCTGTTTCTGAAATAGGTTGACTGTTGCAGCTGCTGCATGAGTTCAATCCTTTGATTTTCACTGGTGCTACTGATTTCACTGGTAACACTCTGCCTTCCTGATTTTTGCTGGAAAATACATGTCTGGCTACTGATTCTGAAACAAGTCAATTGCTGTTTGAGCTCTATCTTTTGTCTTTCCCTGATGTTGCTGATTTCACTGGAAACATCAGTATTGTCCTTGGTGCTGCTGATCTCCATTGTCTGCTCAGGTTGTTGTATTTCACTTTCTATGTTTTTGCAGTATCCCTGCAAGACTATCTAAGAAGATATGGGAAAATAGTGAAGTTGCTACAGTTGAATATCCAGTGAGCTTGTGGTGAACAGGTTTTTGTTTGATGCTCAAATTCTGCTCTGTGTAGGGGGTTTCCTTCTATTATCCTTGCAATCCCATCCTCCTGCAAGACTAAGACAATCATTTCATCAAAATTAAAGAAATATTTCAGCTTCAACATGTACATAGACCTGTAAGAGCTTATTTTCCTGATGTGGTGACAGAATCCCATCCATTTCTGTTCTTTTCTGAGATTTTTGATATGTTGTGTGCTGCTGGTTATCTCGCTACCTTTATTTTTATGCATGGGCATTATGTTTTATCTGCATTCAGTATTCTTCTGCCCTGTGAGTCTAATTGGCAGAAATGGTGGCATTCAATTCTTCCAAATTCCAGAGCATAGTTTGCTAGGTGGTCAGATAGTTTATTTCCTTCCCTGTAAGTGTGTGTTACAATTAGTGCCAGGGATTCTTTTAATTGGAGTATCTCTTCTACTCGATCCGTTATGCACCAGGGTGGTTTCCAGATTCCATTAATGATGTTGTTTTAAAGCATTGAATCTGTTTGCAACCATATGTGAGAAAATCCTTGTGATCTACAGTAGTTTAAAGCTTCAACAATGGCTGTTGCTTCTGCTACTGTGTTTGTTCCTTCAGGGAGCCAAGTGCATATAGTAGCTCCCCTGTTTCATTACTCACACAGTATCCTATTGAGCTTCTTCCAGGATTTCCTTTTGATGCTCCATCTGTGTTGCCTTTTACCCATCCTTGCATGGGGAATTCCCATGTGACTTTGTTGAATTTTAGTCTTGGGGTGTATTTTTCCAACATGTGTAGGAGGTCTTGCCATTTGTGTGGGACTTTGATTCCTGGCTTTCTAGTTTTAACTAGAGCGTAGTGCTGTGGAGACTTGATAAATAACTCTGCCAGCTGAAACTGTTTCTCCGTGTTTGTAGCTATTTCTTCTTTTCTAGAGTTCCCATGCAATGCAGGAAGGAACTGCCTGTAGCACTGCTTTGAGTCTATGTGCTGTTTGTGCTGTCCAACATTTTGTTATTGCTTGGTGAAAGGATAGTCCTTCTAATGCTATTCCTACTCTTTTGTCGAAAGTATTTCCAAACCCTGGTTGTAGTGTTGGAAGTGAAAAATAAGTGCACCAATGTTTCTTCCTTTGGTTCAGTGCAACACCAACATCTTGAAGGCAGTTGGTAGCCCCATCTTTTCATGAGGTCATCTGGCGGCAACTTTTCCCTCCAGACTTTCCACATGAAGAAAGCTCTTGAAAGGAAGCCCTTTGACCCAGATCATCTTATATGCTCTTCTTGGTTCTTCTCTTCTTATGTGGTATTCCCAAGCCGTTTTTGACAGTGAAGTGTCCTTGATTTTGTAACATCCAGTATGGGAGGTCTAGATTGTCACTCATGTTTGGAGGCTTTATTGATGTTACTATGTGTTCTACCATTTCATGTGGTATAGACATTTGCAATAGCTTGGGACAGGCCAATTCTTCTTCTGTATTGTTCCATTTTTCTAAGTTGTTGCATTGGCTCCATGATGTCAATGAATTCAAAATGATGTTTGTTGTGCAGTGTGATCAGTCTTTCGAAGGCTTGCATTGTGTTGACTGATCTAATGTTCCAGATGATAGCATTCATTGTATTCTGTTAGGATATGCTAGTGCTCTTCTTATTTGAATCCTTGTACTTGAAGTGCCACTATTATCCTTGGTTTGCTTCTTCTGAGTTTTCAGCATTGCTTTCATTTTATTTATTTGAGTTGGTGAGAGATCTCCCTGCTTAGCTATGTTGTTGAAATTCTGGGCAGTGTTTTCTTCATCCATGTCTTTGCCTGTGAGTTGCACTTCTTTTCCATCATTCCTAACTGTTGCTCCCATTGGCAGATTTATTGGCCTGATGATTGCTTGTATTTGTGCCTTTACTATTCCTTTTCTGATAGCTAGATCATGATCAGCAATTCCTTCCTTTGATGCTGTGATTGCTGTTTGTTTTTATTTAGGAATTGCTTGATCTCTTTATGCATTTGTCAACAAGATCAGTTGATTGTCACTGTGAACATCTTCTTCTAATGTCCCAGTAGTTTCTTCTTCTTCACTTTACATTCCTTGAGGTATTTCACTTTCTTCTGAGCCTTCTTCCAGTTGGTCTGCCCACAGCTTCCCTGAAGTTTGTTCAAGCTGCCTTTCTGATTCTGTTCCTGCAGGCTTCTTTCCAACAGGTTTGAGCATGTTTTGTGCACTGTTGTTGTGCACTGCTGTTGAACACTATTGGCGTGTGCTGTTTGTTTTTCTGCATTGTGTAGCATGTGTTGTGCACCGCTGTTGTGCCCTGCTATTGTGCAAAGCTGTTGTGTGTTATTTGTGTTTGTTGTATTGTTGAAAAAACTTCTCTGAATCCACTGTGAGGTGGACTCCTTTGCCTTTTCTTTCATTATGCTTGTGTTAATTGTTGTTTCATCAATTGTTTCTTCCTCTGTTATGTCTACTTGTGATGTCTTTTCTTGATGGCTGCTGGTTGCATTTGATGTTGTTGCAGCAGTCTTTGCTGAGGCTGCTGGTGTTTGAGATGTTATTGTTATCAAGGCTGGTTGGTTTTCTATTTGAACAACTGCTCCTTCTGATACAAACAACTGATTGACTTTGCTGCTCGTAGCCTCAGAATTCAGTTGGTTGGTTGTTTTGGTATTCATTTGTGTGCTACTGCTGGATTGTCTGCTGGCTATCAAGACAGTTGCTGCTGGTGTGCCTGCTCCATTTGCTGCAGCCATCTGTACATTGCTGGCATTGTTAGGGTTGTGCACATACATTTTGCTTGCTATCTGAAGCTGCTGAGTATCCTTAACAGCTGCTGTCTTTAGCATTCAAAATTATGGTGTCTGCATTGATGAGTTCAGTGTCCTTTCTGGATGTTTGCTGAAAGAATTTGGTGTCTTTGAAGCATTCAATGCAGAAACTGCTGGTGTTTGAGCTGATGTTGCTATCAAAGCTGATTGGCTTTCTATTTGAACATCTACTCCTTCTGATACACTCATCTGATTGGCTTTACTGCTGGTAGCCTCTGAATTTAGTTGATCGCTTATTTTGGCATTCATTGTTGAGGCTGCTGATACTTGATTTTCTGCTGCTATCAAGGCTGTGAGAGTTACTGCTTGAGTGTCCGGTTCATTTTCTGCTATCATTTTCTGCTTGAGTGTCAAGGTTGACTACATCAAACTTGTTTGCTACTCGAAGCTGTTGAGTATCCTTATCAGCTGCTGTTTTTTGCATTTCAGATTTGTGGTTGAATTTGTTTTGCTGTCGATTGTCTTTGACCTCCCTTCCATTGAGAGCCTGCATTACCTACGACTTTGCCACTTGGCAAAATCATTAATGGTGCTGTTTCCTTTCTTTGCTGATTTTCTGTCTCCCCTGCTTTGCCATATGTGTTTTTTTGTTCTGCCACCCTTTGCTGCTCTGCCAAGGCTGTGTCAAGGATTTCCGGATGCAACTTCCAACACTCTTGCATATCATGTCCTTGTAGCTTGCATTCTTTACAGTACTTGGGAATATAATCGTGTTGAATTTTAACCCATTCTGTTATGACATCCCCGGTTGCCTCATTTTCTCTGTCCAGTCTAACTTTTTTGGGTAATTCTGCTAGAAGATCCACTAGTACCTTCACTCTCGCACAACTAGGCCTCGTCTTGTTTATAGTTGCTAAATCAAGATGAAGTGGCTTACCAACAGCTGAAGCTAGTGAAAATAGGCATTCCTTTACAAAATATGTAGGCAACAGATGTGGGAACGAAATCCACGCCATGGCAATTGATGTTTCTTCACCGAGCTTGAATTTTGCATCACAGATTAGCTGTCTCATTTGATATTCGTACCCGTCCTTGGCTTAAGATACTATGTGCTTTTAGAGGTAATTTTGATGAAATTTTCCCAAAGTGATAGTCTGATTAAGACATGCTTGTCTCTGAATAAGACGATATTGCACTCTCCCTTGATTCCGCACTGTATTGGGATGATTCTGCGTAGCTCTTGAACGTCTGGCCATCCGTACGAGAATTTTCCCAGTACCGCATATTGAAGCCCTTCTACTAAGTTTATGCAATTCACTTCAGCTTCTGTGAATTTGAAAATAGGTTGACCATGCATGAAGGTGGCTTTTTTGAAAGGGATTGGTTCGATTTTTGGGCTAGGGTTCGTGTTCTTCGTGTCTGAGTTCGGTGTTGAGGGCTTTAGGATTTGTGAGTAGTCTAGAGGTTGGGATATGTTTGGGTTGGTAGTTGAAGCTTGGGGGATACTCGGAGAGGGCCGGCCAGCCGAAGTATCGCCGGCTGGCGTCGCCATTATTGCTGGTGAGGAGCTTCGAATCGTATCGCCTCTCTTTCTCCCTCTATCACCAGACGTTCTCAGGTACCTAAAACTGCCTTGAGTTTAGGATTGATATGTGGCATTTGAGGATTCTTCGGATTTGCATAGGGCTAGAATCTGAGATTTGCATTGTATAGTGTCGAGACTCGCTGCATTTCTATATAATTATGGATTCTACACATCAGTATCAGGAGGTCAACGAAACGATTTTAAATTCACCGAAGGTCGCTTCAGAGTGGGTTTCTCGGTATTTGTACTTTTGGGGTGCGTAAGAAGGAATACAATGACTTATGGGCCTTAGGGCGGTGTGGTTTTATGCTAGGATCTCTTGTGGTGAGCATTGGGTAAGGATCGTGGTGTTCTGGCAAGGAGAAGTGTCAACTTTAGGATAATTGGAAATGAACTCGGAGAAATAAGACAGCTTGGTAGTATGTTGGATTAGCACGATAATGTGGGTCTTTGGGTACTTATGATGTTGTGAGTCTCTACAATTATTTAGTGGCAATACTCTTGGGTTTGCTGACCTGCATGGCTTGGCTGAGTTATAGAGATTTAGTTCCGATGGCTTGGTAATGTGCGAATGGGTTTCGAAGAGTTCTCGATGGATTCTACCACGATTTGAGATGGATATCTCCCACCGGCATGAGGAGCATATTGTGTATTGTGATTTTCTCTTGGATAGGGTCAAATGGAAGGTTTCTGACTGATCGGCTACGCATTCTGCTGGTGACTCAGAGTTTATTATAAGATTCTCATGCTTTTCATGTGAGGAAATGATAGATGCAGCGTGTCCTGTGGGATTGAGATTTGTATGTGCAAGGTTACGGTTCAGTTTTGAAAGGAAGGTCATGAATTCTTAGACAACATGGATGGTTTCCGACGACTAGATAAATGCTATTAGTACTTAGATGTTTCAGTTTTAAGGAGGCACATTGTAATTTGACTTACGGATGCTTCGTTGGCATTGCAATACTCGCTTGGTTGATTGACTGCTGATATCTAGGTTTTGCTATATGACAAAGAACAATTATTGAAATATTTCTCGAGGTGATGGTTGTGTACGAGAGAAGTGTTAGTCATTCGAGTGGTAGAGTTAGGACCGGCTATTGTGATTGATGTGTTCCACGTATTTGGAGACTGGGATTGCTCGAAAGCATATTTTATCAGGTTTGCGGACTATGAAGATGTGGCCAACTTTAGCTAGATGGTGGTACGTGTTATGGTGAGAGCATTCTGACTTTTGAGAGGGCTACTTATTCATTTTGGGTTGATCGGAGTTAATTTGGCGGCCCATTGGTAGTCCCAGGGAAGATGTGTATTCTACACCGTGTCGGATTTGTTTACTCAGCACTGTTATTGCTGAAGGGTGTGTCATTTGGTTAGAATAGAACTTGCTCGTGTTCGCATACGTCTATGTGTTACTCTTCTATGCTACGAGGGGTTGTGATTCGCTGGGTATATGCACACATGGTGCAGTTCTGTTTGGGCCAAGTAGCAAAATTTGAGTGAGATTGGTATTAGGGTGTTGAACGATTTATTGCTCATTGGTTATGTTCTTTCCGAGCTATGGTATATAGTGTTGTTCCTTTCTACATGGTTATATTCATGCACTTTATGTAATTTATGTCGAATTGCGCGTGGTTGCTAATATTGAGCATTGTGGCTTGAGGTATTTCATGGGATCGGTGTTTTGGTGGGGTCACGCACTGCATCGGTGTTGTGTTGGGATATTACATTTATGATAGATTCGTGTTTTGGCTTTACTGTGTGTGATGGGTTCTTAGCATTGCATTGTGGCCGTACTTGTTGAGCTTGTGGAACGGTTCTCTCGTTTGAGTCATTTTTCATTTTTTAGTACATTTGAATAGTTTTGTGTTGGTGCACCGATTGCATGGTTTGTGGCTCTGGGTAGTACTGGTGTGGCATTTCAGTAGAGTAGCTTGTATTGTTGAGATGCCGTCTTTGGGCTTGAGGTAATTACTATCGAATTTGATTACGGTGTGTTTGCAAGAATAATACCAGAAATCAGCTTAGAATTCGGGCTATGGTTCTAGTTAGGTGAGCGATCTCCGTGACTTGTTGATCTGATGAGTGGTTATAATTTTCCGAGTGTTTATTTCATCATCAGTAGTGTACAAATTTTTTAGAACGAGGTTTTGTTTGATATGAGGTTTATTACCGGTACCGGGTTTGTTTTGAGTCGTTACAATGATCGAGAATTACCGCTACAAGTATGCGACTTGTGTGGTATATCATGTGTTGGGTTATGGTTATGGCTTGATACAGCTTGTTCAGACTTATACAATGTGTAGATGCGAGATTCGGGTCTTATAGGAAATTTCGAATGTTGGAAATTTTCTTCTAAGTCTCACGGACTAAGGTTTGAGTAATGATCTTCAGTTATGTAGAATTGTCAGGCTCATAAGGAGTAGGTGATGTGGGAGTACCCTGGGGTATGTGCAAGGTAAGGTTACACGATGATTTGATACCTTCGGAACGTTTCTAGGCACGTTCGAGGACGAACATATGTTTTAGTGGGGAAGAATGTAATGACCTGACCGGTCGTTTTGAGCATTTGAACTTCGCTCGGTGGTTTGAGGGCATGAGTAGCTCTGTATGATGCATTACGACTTGTGTGTATCATCGATTTCGGTTTTCGGGCGATTCAGAATTAGTTTGGAAGAATGAATTTCATATTTGAAGCATTAAGTTATAAGAGTTGACAAAGTCTGACTTTTGTGTATTGACCCTAGATATGAGTTTTGATGGTTTCGTTAGGTCTAGATGATGGTCTTGGAGTTGGGCAGATGCTCGTATTTGCATTTGGATTTTTCTAGAAGGTTTCGGCACTAATTGGAGAAAGTTGAAAATTTGAAGGTTTGGAATGTTCATATGTTTGACCAAGAGTTGACTTTGATCATATCTGGTTCAAATTGTTTTCGCGAAAGATGGAATAGGTTCTCTATGTCATTTGGAACTTCTATGCAAAATTTGGGTTCATTTCGGATTGGTTAGGCCTGGATCGGATGCATGGTTCAAAGTTTGATGTTTATGAACTTAAGAGATTGACCTTGATCGACGATTCATGGTTTTGATGTTAATATGTGTAATTTGAGGCCTCGAGTAGGTCCGTAATATATCTTGAGAGTTGTGGGTACATTCGGCGGGGTCCGGAAGGGCTCGGGTGAATTTCAGGGTGGTTTTGGACCATTTCAACACCATTTTTACTTGCTGGTTAATGGCTACAACATTGTGCATTGAGATCGCGTAGAATTGGTCGCGATCGCGAAGAGTACAATGGGGAAAATGGCCCTGTGAATTGTGATCGTGGAAGGCTTTTCGCGATCTCGTTGAAGAAAATTCTAGTGTCACTAACCCGACTTTGGAAGCTTATATCTTTCAATCTATTAGGAATTTGGAGATGATCCAAAAATGAAAGTTGTAGCCCTTTGTGTCTAATATTCAAATAAAGCCATTCCTTTGGAATTTGGAGTTATGTACAAGAACGTTATGGCTAATACACTACATGAAAGTTAATAGAAGTTTGTTCATCGCGATCGCATAGAGTAAAATTGTCTTGGAAAATTTTTGTAACTGCGATGGCGAGGTTTTGACCGCAATCGTGAATGGTACCCCTGGAGAACACCTCTAAGCACTCTATTTTGAAGGTTTCAGGTATTTTAGCATATTTTGAGCTATTGAGCTCGGATTGAGGTGATTGTTGAGGTAATTTTCACCACATGAATTGGGGTAAGTGATCCTAACCTGGTTTTTGTTGTTATACATGAATCTATCATTATTTTTACCATATAATTAGTATTCTGGATTAGAAAAATCAAGAAACATTTGCGATATTTCATAGACTATAATTTGAGATTTTGAAGGTCGAGTTGAGATCGGAATTGCATAATTTTTGTATGATTGGACTCATTATTGAATCGATATTTGAATTTTGTTGGTTTTGTTAGATTCTGAGATGTGGGTCCGGGGTTTGACTAGTTTTGAGTTCTTTTGAGATTGACATGCAAGGAATGGAATTTATGGAGTACTGGTTGGCTTTCTCAATATTGAATTCGGCTTGTTTAAAGTAAGAATCCTATCTAAACTTGGTTTAGGCACTAGTTACCTGAATTATTTGTGATAGCTACGTGCTATATGTGCTCATACGTGTGGGGTTTTATCCCATGTGCAAGCACCGGGGTATGATGTCTATGCTCGGGGTAGTGCTATGGCTACGATATGTCTAAAGATGACTGTTAAGCGTTAAGCTATAATATTTCTCATATTTGTACCATTGTTGTGGAGTATTTGAGCCATACTTGAGGTTACGAAGAGGGTAATTCCTTGAATAAACTTGGTAATTATTATTTATGTGATAACTTGCCTATTTGATCTATGATAGCACACATTGCACATTTCTACATTTTAGCATGTTAATATACCAGTCCAGTAGCATGAAATCTGATATTAATCCATTGTTTACATATGTTTTTGTATAATTGCTTTTGTGTGATATGATTTGGAGTGGGCACCTACGACCGTGCAGAGCGAATTGGCATTATTAGCACGTGAGTTGTACGTAAAGCACATGAGTTGTCCATGCAGATCCAGATATTGATACTATAGCGTGTGAGTTGTCCGTACAGCACGTGAGTTATCCGTATATTGTTACTATAGCACGTGAGTTGTCCGTGTAGTTCCCGATATTGATACAGTAGCATGTGAGTTGTCCATGCAGCACGTGAGTTGTGTGTGCAGATCCAGACATTGATACTACAACATATGAGTTGTCTATGTGGATATATATATTGATACTACACGTGAGCTTTCCATGCATTTCCAGATATTGATACTATAGCACGTGAGTTGTCCGTGCAATTGATATTGATATGCGCTCTGGGAGAGCTGGTTACCATTATTGAATTGGGTTGCGCGCTGCAAGGGGCTGATATTCGGTAGTTGCATTTAACCGTTGCTTGCAAATCCCTTGACTGATTACCCAATTTACTTGCTTATCTTACTTATATGTTTGGTTGTCCTCTAAGCATAACACTCTAAAACCAAGAGTTGTGAGCATCAAAATGGTTTCACCTGAGATTTTCTGATTTGATCATATACCTGTTCTATACTTGTTGAAATTTTGAACTGCACAGGTGTTAGTGAGAATCATCTATAGTTCTTGTTTCTTTTATCTTGCTGAGGTTAGTTAGGATACTTTTTCAGTACATAGGGTCGATTGTACTCATACTACACTTCTACACTTTGCGTGTAGATCCCTGTGTTGATGCAGCTGTGTATGGCGAGGACTGGCATTTAAGATGTACCTATGTTCCAGTCATGGCTATCACTTGTCCTTGGAAGGATTAGATTCGGATTCTGTTCATTTACATTTCAAACACATGTTGTAATTATTTCAATTTAATTTTTGTAAAAATCTAAATCTTAGTGGCTCATCACTTGTACTACCAGTCTTTCGGAATTCTTTGTATGAAAAATTAAAACAAATTTCAGCTATATTGTCATTATTTCTCTCAGTAAATATCATTTGAATAGGATTGTTGCTATTTGTCTTACCTAGTGGTTGTGTTGGATGTTATTACGACTAGTTTTATTTTCGGTCGTGACACTTTTGGAGAGCCGTTCAATGTCAGTTGGGCTCGCAGGTGGAGTTGAGTTTTGTGTTTCATCGTCAGTCGGACGGGCAGTCTGAGCGGACCATTCAGATCTTGGAGGATATGTAGGGAGCATTTGTTATTATTCTCGAAGGCCAGCGGGATAAGTTTCTATCATTAGCAGAAGAACTACCAGTCTAGTATCTAGATGGCTCCATATGAGGCCTTATATGGGAGGCAATGTCATTCTCGGGTTGGTTAGTTTGAGCATGGGGAGGCTAGGTTGTTGGGCACCAATATAATTGGTGATGCTTTGAAGAAGTTGAAGTTGGTTCAGGAGCAGCTTCGTACAATGCAATATACGAAGGAGTGATATGTTGAAAGGAAGGTTTGCGATGTAACTTTCATGGAGGGTGAGAGATTTCCTTATTAGTGTCACGAAACCCGAAATCCCAACCATGATCGTGATGGCGCCTCTCATGAAGAAGGGGCCAACCAATTAAACTAAAATTCATTTAAACAGTTAAGCAATACGAAAATAATATAAGTATGGTTTAATAACAGTAATTTGCGGAAAAATATAGTGAACCGTCCCGACTACAGCCCGAACCGGGGTGTCACAAAGTCATGAGCAACTAATGAAATCCTAATAACAAGATTACTATTACAATATCTCTGGCACAATTGTTTGATGAAAGTGGAAATAACAGTATAAAGAGATACGGGGCTACGGACGCCAACAACTACCTCGTAGTCTCTGAGTCACCGCCCTGACAGTAGTAGTCAATACCTCGGAGCGAAACCGGTAACGCCTGAATCTGCACACATGGTGCAGGGAGTAATGTGAGTACTTCAACCTCAATGAGTAAAAATTATAAATAACAACTGAAGGTAAGAGAACACATAAGGCATACAGCAATCCATAATGAACAGTAAAACATATAAATGTCTCAAATAAATAACATGAAGTAAAGGAAAACAACAATACCAGCACAATCGAATACATTACATAGCATGACTTCTCGAAATTCAGAACAAATACGTCACAATATGTTGAGGAAACAAAGCCCAAGCGAAAACAATCAAAATTAAAGAAATCCCGAAATTAGCAAAACCCGAGCTCCGGGCACACTTCTCGAAATTCAGTAATTTCCTTCCCAACGAGTTCCTTATCTCCTTACGAGTTCAACCATACAAAATTTATCGAATTCCGACATCGGATCGACCTCCAAATCGTAAATCTAAACTTATGGGTTTTCCACAATATTCCCAACTTAAATCACCAATTAATTGCTAAAAATAGTGATAAATAGAGGTAATTCCTCAAAAATTGAGTTAGGAACACTTACCCCGATGTTTCCCTTGAAAATCTTCCAAAAATCCCTTCAAGATTAGTTGCAATCCAAGTTCTATAGCTCCAACTATATTCAAGATGGCCAAAATCCTCTCTTTTAAGAATTTGTCCAAGAAAATCTCCTTTGGATATAGTTTTGAGTTTGATTTGCTGTGATTCTATGGTGTTTGGAGGTGTTTCTCTTTGTGGGTATCGAAAATGGGTCTTGCATGGCAAATGGGCACTGATTTTCTTTTTATAAAGGGGCCAAAAATCGAGAAAAAAACACCGTTGTCCGGCCCTATATGCGATCGCATATCTGTCGCAGTACAGATATGCGGTCCGCATATTTGACGTAGCCTCCGCAAAAGTGGCCCTAGCCTTCACCGCAATTTCAGCATGAAGCATGGTTTTCGGTCGGCATTTCATTTTTGCGATCGCATTTCGACCGTATTTTTGGCGTTACGTCTTGTCCAGGTTTCTATCTCAGTTTGCCGTCTCGATGTCAGATATGCGGTCCGCATTCCTACCGCATTTCTGGCCTGAACTTTGCCTAGGAACCTGCCTGGGTTTGCGATCTCATTGCGAGATATGCGGTCCGCATTCTTGCATCTGGTTTTCCTGCAACTTTCTTTTCCAACGACGAATTAGTTCGTTTTAACCACCTGTAGCTCACCCGAGGCCTCCGGAAACTCAACCAAACATGCCAACATATCCCATAACATTATTCAAACTTGTTCCAACCATCGGAACGCCCAAAACAACCTCTCAACACCAAATTCGCGTTGGATTCAAGCCTAAGGATTTCAAAATCTTCAAAATCGCTCTTTTGATCTAAACCCAACCAAACCGCATCCGAATGACCTGAAATTTTGCACACAAGTCATAAATCACTTATCAAAACTACATCAACTTTCGGAATTCACATCCGACCCTCGGATCAAAATCTCGCCTATCAACCGGAAATCGCCAAAATTCTAACTTCGCCAATTCAAACCTAATTATGCACGAGATCTCCGAAACCAATTCCGATCACACTCCTAAGTCATAAATTACCTCCCGAAGCTAACCAAACAATCAGAACTCACATCCAAACCCTCTAACTCATAAGTCAACATCCGGTTGACTTTTCCAATTTAAACCTTCTTAAAAGAGACTAAGTGTCTCATTTCTTACCAAATTCACTCCGAACGCAAACTACATAACTCAATTACATAAAACACGGGTAACGAAGCATAATAAAGCAAAAATGGGGAAAACGGAGCGGTAACTCACGAGACGACTAGCTGGGTCATTACATTCTCCCCCACTTAAACAAACGTTCGTCCTCGAACAAGTCAAGAAACATACTTGAAGTCTCAAATAGGTGAGAGTATCTACTCCGCATCTCCCGCTTGATTTCCCAGGTAGTCTCCTCCACGGACCGACCTCTCCATTGAACTTTCACTGAAGCTATCTCCTTGGACCTCAACTTCCAAACCGTACGATCCAAAATTGCCACTGGCTCCACCTCATAGGACAAATTATCATCCAACTGAATCGTGCTGAAGTCAAAAATATGAGACGGGTCTCCAATATACTTCCGGAGCATTGAAACATGAAATATTGGGTACACACTCGACAGACTGGGTGGCAAAGCAAGCTCATAAGCCACCTCCCCGACTCTTCGAAGCACCTCAAACGGCCCAATGAACCGAGGACTCAGTTTCCCTATCTTCCCGAATCTCAAAACACCTTTCATGGGCGAAACCTTCAGCAAGACCATCTCGCCAACCATGTAGGACACATCTCGAACCTTCCTATCGGCATAACTCTTTTGCCTCGACTGTGCTGTACGGAGCCTCTCCTGGATTATTTTCACCTTCTCTAAAGCATCCTGAACCAAGTCAGTCCCAAGAAAGCCACTGAATTGTGCCAAAACTCGCACTTAAAGAATTTTGCATAAAGCTTCTCCTCCCTCAATCTCTGTAATACAACTTGCAAATGTTCTGCGTGCTCTTCCTGATTACGCGGGTACACCAGAATATCATCAATGAATGCCACCACGAACGAATCCAGATAAGCCCGAAATACATTGTTCATTAACTTCATGAACGCTGCTGGGGCATTGGTTAGCCCGAAAGACATAACAAGAAACTCATAGTGGCCATATCTAGTCCGGAAAACAGTCTTAAGAATATCTGCATCCCTGATCTTTAACTGGTGATATCCTGAATGGAGATCAATCTTATAGAACACTCGTGCTCCTTGAAGCTGGTCAAATAAATCATCGATGCGAGGCAAATGATATTTGTTCTTGATTGTTACCTTGTTCAATTACCTATAATCGATGCACATTCTCATCGTGCCATCTTTCTTTTTCACAAATACAACCGGTGCACCCCCAGGGTGACACACTAGGCCGAATGAACCCCTTATCTAGGAGTTCCAGAAGTTGCTCTTTCAACTCCTTCAACTCTGCTAGTGCCATACGATACGGTAAATAGAGATGGGCTGAGTGCCCGGCACCAGGTCAATGCAAAAATCAATATCCCTGTCCGGTGACATGCCCGGCAGGTCTGCAGGATATACATCAGGAAAATCCCGCACAACTGGAACAGAATCGATGCTTGGAGTCTCAGCTGCAACATCCCTCAGAAACTCTAGGTATGCAAGGCAACCCTTCCCAACCATACGCTGGGCTTTCAAGTATGATATCACCCTACTAGGAATATAATCAGTCACGCCACGCCACGCCACTCGATCCGCGGCACACCCGGTATAGCCAAAGTAACTGTCTTGGCATGATAGTCTAAAATAGTACGACATGGAGATAGCCAATCCATGCCCAAAATGACATCAAAATCTACCATGCTTAGTAGCAATAGATCCACTCGGGTCTCCAGACCCCCAATAGTTACTACACATGATCGGTACACACGGTCTACAACAGCAGTGTCGCCCACCGGGGTAGACACATAAACAGGTAAAGCAAGAAACTCCCGGGGCGTACTCAAATAATGAGCAAAATATGAGGACACATATGAATAAGTGGAACCGGGATCAAATAATACAGAGGCATCTCGCTGGCAGACTGAAATAATACCTGTAATAACGGCATCTGAAGCACTGGCATCTGTCCTACCTGGAATAGCATAGACTCGGGCCTGGCCACCGCCTTCTTGACCTCCCCCTCTTGGGTGGCCTCTGGCTGCCTGACCTCCACCCCTGACTGGCTGGGCGGGTGGTAAGGTAACTGGATCAGAAGCCGAGGGTTGACCCCTCTGTTGGGACGATCTAGCACCACGATGAGGACAATGCTTCCGCCCATGGCCCATCTCACCACACTCATAACAGTGTACCGGTGTTCTAGCAAATGCAATCGGCCTAAAAGGACCCTAGGCTAAAGGAGCGTGAGCTGGAAGGGCGTTGAGTGATGACTGGCCCTGCTGCAATCCATGATAAGCACGACCTGCAGATGCCCCACTATACCCTGGGCGGACTGGCTGAGCAGGCCTGAAGGAATGACCTCTACCTTGCGGAAACTGGCTTCTCGAAGGAGTACCACTGTAACTACCCGATCCTCGAGGCCTCTTAGCCTCCCTCTCCTCTCGCTCCTGACGGCGAACCGTCTCAATCTCGCAAGGTATATCGACCACTTCCTCGAAAGTAACACCCAATACTCTCTCCCTGGTCATAAGAATATAGAGATGATAGTTAAGGCCATCCACAAACCTCCTGATCCTTTCACGATCAGTCGGAACCATCCAGACAGCGTGTCGAGCCAACTTAGAAAATCTAGACTCATATTGCGACACGGTCATATCCCCCTGTAGCAACCATTCGAATAGCCTACGCGGCTCCTCCCTGCGAGACTGCGGCACATACTTCTCCAAGAAAAGAGCGGAGAACTGCTGCCAAGTAAGGGGTGCTGCATCAACCGGCCTATGCCTCTCATACGCCTCCCACCAATTAAAGGCAGCTCCCATAAACTGAAAGGTGGTGAATGCCACACCGCTAGACTCAAGAATCCCGGCTGTCCGGAGCATTCGCTAACACTTGTCAAGAAAACACTAGGCATCCTCGCCCTCAGCACCACTGAATGACGAAGGCTGGAGTTTGCCAAACCTTTCAGGACGACGCTGCTCATCATCTGGCATAACTGGCACTATGAATTCCTGAGCCGATGCAACTGGCTGGGCTTGAGGTGCCCCCGGCATCTGAAGTCCCCGCACTACCTGCTCAGGCGTGCGGGCAACTAGAGTCTGATTGCCTCCCCCGGCCTGTGAAGTGGTTGCGGCTGTGGTGGCTAAAATCGCCTGACCCAGGCCAATGCAAACAGATAATATCTGAGCCAAGGTCTCCTGAAGACCTGGAATTGCGATAGGCACAGCTGGTGCCTGAACTAGTGCTGTGGAACCTGTTCCTGAGCTGGGGCAGCTGGCGGATCGACAGATGCTGCCCTCGCTGCTCTGCCTCTACCACGACCACGACCGCGTCTCCGGCCTCAGGTGGCCTCAGTGGGTGGTACTGGTGGTCGTCCACCTCGTCTGGCAGTTCGCGGCCTCACCATCTGTGGGAGAACAGGATAGCAAAGTTTAGTGCCCGGATCCAAAAGTTCGCACGACAAGAATTTCAAGAATATGGAATTTTCCTAGAAAGGTTCCACAGCCTCTCGAAGATAAGTACAGACATCTCCGTACCGATCCACGAGACTCTACTAAACCCGCTCATTACTCGTGAGACCTATGTGACCTAGGCTATGATACCAAGCTGTCACAACCCGAAATCCCAACCATGATCGTGATGGCGCCTCTCATGAAGACAAGGCCAGCCAATTAAACTAAAATTCATTTAAACAGTTAAGCAATACGAAAATAATATAAGTATGGTTTAATAACAGTAATTTGCGGAAAAATATAGTGAACCATCCCGACTACAGCCCGAACCGGGGTGTCACAAAGTCATGAGCAACTAATGAAATCCTAATAACAAGATTACTATTACAATATCTCTGGCACAATTGTTTGAAGAAAGTTGAAATAACAGTATAAAGAGATACGGGGCTGCGGACGCCAAAAGCAACCTCGTAGTCTCTGAGTCACCGCCCTGACAGTAGTAGTCAATACCTCGGAGCGGAAACGATAATGCTTGAATCTGCACACATGGTGCAGAGAGTAATGTGAGTACTTCCAACTCAGTGAGTAAAAATTATAAATAACAACTGAAGGTAAGAGAACACATAAGGCATACATCAATCCATAATAAACAGTAAAACATATAAATGTCTCAAATAAATAACATGAAGTAATGGAAAACAACAATACCAGCACAACAGAATACATTACATAGCATGACTCTCGTGGCGGTGTGCCACCCGATCCCATGGGTACCCTGCGCTCACTGTGGGGGGTGCAGACTCCGGGAGGGGCTTCTTACGGCCCAAGCGCAATATCTCGTGACGGCGTGTCACCCGATCCATTCACATCACATCTCGTGGCGGCGTGCCACCCGATCCCATTTACATCATTTGAAAAGCCATTTAATTTTCAAAACTGAGTTCAAGAAATGAATTAAATCAGTTAGAAAACAGTGATAAATTACCCCTGAAGGGTTCACATAACCGGCACGAAGCCCAAATATGATTTAGTAAATAGTGATAAATACCCCTGAAGGGTTCACATAATCGGCACGAAGCCCAAATATAGTAGTCAGCCCAAGTCACGATGATATCAAATAAGTTTCAATCAAATATATAATAAATCATCAATCGGGATGGACCAAGTCCCAATCCCTAGTAGTAAACAACCCCACGCTCATCATCGAGTGCGTGCATCACCTTAATATGGCACTACGATCTGCAATCCAGGGTTTCAAACCCTCAGAACATCATTTGCAATCATTACTCACCTCAAACCGGCTAAATCCATAGCCCGCGACGCCTTTGCCCTTCAAATTGGCCTCCACGTGCGTCGAATCTATCCAAATTCATAACAAATACATCACAATATGTTGAAGGAACAAAGCCCAAGCAAAAACAATCAAAATTAAAGAAATCCCGAAATTAGCAAAACCCGAGCCCCGGGCACACTTCTCGAAATTCAGTAATTTCCATCCCAACGAGTTCCTTATCTCCTCACGAGTTCAACCATACAAAATTTATCGAATTCCGACATCGGATCGATCTCCAAATCGTAAATCTAAACTTAAGGGTTTTCCACAATTTTCCCAACTTAAATCACCAATTAATTGCTAAAAATAGTGACAGGCTGAGGTAATTCCTCAAAAATTGAGTTAGGAATACTTACCCCGATGTTTCCCTTGAAAATCTTCCAAAAATCCCTTCAAGATTAGTTGCAATCCAAGTTCTATAGCTCCAACTATATTCAAGATGGCCAAAATCCCCTCTTTTAAGAATTTGTCCAAGAAAATCTCCCTTGGATATAGTTTTGAGTTTGATTTGCTGTGATTCTATGGTGTTTGGAGGTGTTTCTCTTTGTGGGTATCGAAAATGGGTCTTGCATGGCAAATGGGCACTGATTTTCTATTTATAAAGGGGCCAAAAATCGAGAAAAAAACACCCTTGTCCGGCCCTATATGCGATCGCATATCTGTCGCAGTACAGATATGCGGTCCGCATATTTGACGTAGCCGCCGCAAAAGTGGCCCTAGCCTTCACCGCAATTTCAGCATGAAGCATGGTTTTCGGTCGGCATTTTAGTTTTGTGATCGCATTTCAACCGCATTTTTGGCGTTACGTCTTGTCCAGGTTTCTATCTCAGTTTGCCGTCTCGATGTCAGATATGCGGTCTGCATGTTAGATATGTGGTCCGCATTCCTACCGTATTTTTTACCTGAACTTTGCTCAGGAACCTACCTGGGTTTGCGATCTCATTGCGAGATATGCGGTCCGCATTCTCGCATCTAGTTTTCCTGCAACTTTCTTTTCCAACGACGAATTAGTCCGTTTTAACCACCCGAAACTCACCCGAGGCCTCCGGAAACTCAACCAAACATGCCAACATATCCATAACATTATTCAAACTTGTTCCAACCATCGGAACGCCCGAAACAACCTCTCAACACCAAATTCGCGTTGGATTCAAGCCTAAGGATTTCAAAATCTTCAAAATCGCTCTTTTAATCTAAAACCAACCAAACCACGTCCGAATTACCTGAAATTTTGCACACAAGTCATAAATCACTTATCAAAACTACAGCAACTTTCGGAATTCACATCCGATCCTCAAATCAAAATCTCGCCTATCAATCGGAAATCGCCAAAATTCTAACTTCGCCAATTCAATCCTAATTCTACACGGGATCTCCGAAACCAATTTCAATCATACTGCTAAGTCATAAATCACCTCCCGAAGCTAGCCAAAGCATCGGAACTCACATCCGAACCCTCTAACTCATAAGTCAACATCCGGTTGACTTTTCCAATTTAAACCTTCTTAAAAGAGACTAAGTGTCTCATTTCTTACCAAATTCACTCCGAACGCAAACTACTCAACTCGATTACATAAAACACGGGTAACGAAGCATAATAAAGCAAAAATAGGGAAAACGGAGCGGTAACTCACTCGAAGACTAGCTGGGTCTTTACAATTAGAGTTTTGCTATGAAAGGTGTGATGCTATTTGGGAATAAGGACAAGTTGAGACCTCGCAACATTGGTCAATTTGATGTTTTTGAGAGAGTGGGTGATATGGTTTGCAAGCTTGCTTTTCCACCCAGCTCTTCAGGAGTTCATCCCGTCATTAATGTTTCCATGCTTCAGAAGTATCATGAGGATCAGTCACATGTGTTAGATTTCTCTTTGGTGCAGTTGGAGGAGAACTTAGCTCATGAGGAGGAACTAGTGACCATTTTGGGTAGGTAGTTCCAAAGCTGAGGTCGAAGGATATTTCTATTAGTGAAGGTTCGTGGAGAATTCAACTAGTCGATGAAGTGACCTGGGAGACCGAGCATGATGGGCAAAGTAGATATACTCATCTTTTTGGCAATAGAGATATGTTTAAAACTCATTTGAGGACGAACATCTGTTTAAGAGTGAGACAATGTAATGATCCAGCCGGCTGTTTTGTGTATTTTAGCCCCGTTCCCCTATTTGACACTTTCCATATGTGTGTTTGTGGTTTTGTGACTTGCTAGAGTTGTTGGATTCGGTTCGGGAAGTTGTGAGATTGAATTGAAACTCATTTTTGAAGCATAAGTTGTAAGAGTTTATCAAGGTTTGAGTTTTGTGTTAACGACCTCATATTAGTATTTTAATGATTCCAATGGGTTCATGTGGTAATTTTTTTTTTGTAAATATGGTTTTCAATAATTAGCAAAATATACAGGAACGGAGGGGGACATGAACCTTACCTCCCCAAAAAAGTACATGTACCTCATCTTTCTAAAGCATTGACTAGAGCTACCTAGGTATTAATAAGTGGTTAGATGATGTGTATGTTTGATCATCCACATTTGGTGATCAAACGTACCTAAGTGTGTAGGGCGCGTCAGACCTATGGTGATGTAATGACTATCTATCTTATAATATTGATAGATAGTCATATATACAAAAGCAATGAGAAGTAAATCTAAGTCGACTTTACAAAATACATATATTCCTAATTCTACTTATTGAGTGAAAGGCAGATTTCTTGTCCCATTGAAAATACTTTTGGCAAAAGCTTAGAATTCTCATAGAAGTATGTCATATGGCATGGAAAAGTGCTGTTCCCCTTAGGTTTGACACAGTTGAAAATATTCATCAAAAGTAAGCGGTTTAGTAAAAAGGTGGCAGTGGCATTCTCTGATGAAAGTGGGAGTCTGGTTGAATGTGTCCTGGTGCTTGTGCAATCTGCTGCTGACACTCTGAGTGTTGTTGTGCCTTTTATCTCTGAGCTCTGTGCTTCCTTTGTAATGTTGCTGACTTGATTCCTGCTCTTCATGCTGTTGCTGCTGGTATTTGTTATTGACTCTGCTGTTTATATTTCTGTTGTTGCTGTTGAGTTTATTGTTGATGTAGCTGCTTGATGCTGTTACTTCTTCTGTTTCTTTGAAGGTGCTTCTATGTGTTGTGATGTTGCTGGTTGCTGTTGCTGATGTAGACACTACTGGGATTGGTGCTGATACAGTTTTGCTGTTTCCTCTGCTGCTAATGTTGTCCTTGTGATGTTTGCTGGTGCTTAAACAACTGGTTCTGAAAGTAATGAGGATTCTGAGGGTGTTGATTGCCAGTGTGGAATGCTTGGATTGTCTGTTTGTTGCTGCATTTGTATCAAAGTGAATCCTAATGAGAATATGGCTTGATGATTGAATGTCAGTTTTGTTGTTGACTCTAGTGCTGACAGTCATGTTGTTTGCACTGCTGCTGCCTTTGCTGATGATGCTACTGCTGATATTCATGTTGCTCCTGGTACTGCAAAGTAATGTTGGTCCAGTGTTGATCCAATGAGAAATGTCTGGGATATTAGGGTGTTCTTGTTTGAAGATTCCGGTGATCCAATGAGTAGTACTGTTGGTATAGGAACATGGTTATTGATGCAATTGCATTAGACTGAGCACTGGAAGTGCTAATACCACACAAAGCAATTGCGCCAATAACCTGAACCTATATGGACAGTTACATCTAATGATGGTTCTGGTGTTGCTGATGGTGCCACTGATGTTGCCACTATTACTATTATGATTGTTGCAGTTATTGTTGATGTTGGTACTACTGATGAAAGACTGTTGCATTGTTTCCATAGTTTGTTGCTGCTTAGATAACCATTGTGATCTGCTGGTGTTGCCTTTGCTTGAGTGCTGTGTTCTGGCCAGACAATACTTGCTAGAGTTTTTGCCGCTTCTATTGCATTGATGGCCACTGTTTCTGTTTCCATTGCTTCTGTCATCCCTGTAGTCTCCTGCTTTACTGTTTGTCTGTGCCAGTAGAAAAAAGAGTTGCTGGTGTTGAAGCTGCTGGCCCTGCTATGCCATTACTTTCCTGATTTTTCCTATGTTGCACTTCCCCATTCCTGCTAGCATTAGAGGGAGTGATTGTAGTAGACTAGTGTGCCGGTGTTGCTGGCATTACTGTGCTGTTGGTTTTCTAATTTTTCTGTGCTTCAACTCCTCAGTCCTTCTAACCATCAGATGGGCTGCTAGTGTATCATTGTTGTTTGATCTATGCTGCATGTTTCCTTTCCTTGCTTTAATCAGAAAGTGTGCCTGTAGGTTTGACTAGTTTAAAAAGAGTGTTGGCAATGGGCAGTGGGCTGCTGGTGCAAGTCTAGTGGGTTGCTGGTGCTGGTACTGCTGAGCTCTTGCTTTGCTGGTTATTCTGTGCTGCTGGTGCAGCTGGTACTGATTTGTTTTTGCTTTGCTTATTTTCCTGTGCTGCTCCTCATCTTCCCTGCTAACAACAGAAAAAGAGTTAGTGTGACCTGCAAAATGAATTAGTTTCATAGTGTGAGTCCAATGTCTTAGCCCTCTATGTTCTTCCTTGAGCTCATTTTTTAGTGCATGTCTTGCTGTGATCAGGCACTTGTCCTGCTTGTTATTTTGCTACCTTCACTGTTATGTATGGGCATTGTAGCTTATCATCATTTAGTATCCTTCTACCCTATGTGTCTAGCTGCAAGAAGTTGTAGCACTTAATTCTCTCAAATTCCAGTGAATAATTTGCTAGGTGATCAGCTAGTTTATTTCCTTCCCTATATGTATGTGTCATATTGAGTATTCTTTTAGTTGAGTATCTCATCCACTTGATCAATTATACACCAGGGTGGTTTCCAAATGCCATTGATGATGTTGTTTAATAGCATTGAATCAGTTTGTAGCCATATGTGAGTGAGGTCTTGTGATTTGCAGTATTTCAGTGCTTCTTTGATGGCTATTGCTTCTGCTACTGTGTTTGTTCCTTCTGTAATTTTTGTGCCTAGTGCATATATTAAATCCCCTGTTTCATTTCTCACACAGTATCCTATTGAGCTTCTTCCAGGGTTTCCTTTTGATGCCCTATCAGTGTTGATCTTTACCTATCCAGGCTTTGGCAGTTCCCACAATACTTTGCTGAATTTTATTTTTGGAGTGTAGTTTTCCAGCATGTCTAAGAGGTCACACCATTTGTGAGGAACATTGATTCCTGGTTTTCTGGTTTTGACTAGTGATTGTAGTGCTGTGGAGACTTGATATATGACTCTGCCTGTTGTGATTGGTTCTCCATGCTTGTAGCTATTTCTTCTTTTCCAGAGCTCCCATACAATGCAAGAGGGAAGAGCCTACATCACTGCTTTAATTCTCTTGGCTGTTTGTGTTGTCCAACATTTTGTTATTGCTTGCTGGAGTGTTATTCCGTCGAGTGTTATTCCTGCTCTTTGAATAAAATACTTCCATGCCTTCGTGGCAGTGATGGAGGTGAAGAAGAGGTGTGTCATGGTTTCCTCTTTTGGTTCAGTGTAGCACCAGCATTTGGAAGGCAAATGATATCCCCATCTTTTTAGGAGATCATCTAATGGCAGTTTTGCCTTCCAGACTCTCCACATGAAGAAGGCAATCTTGAAAGGGAGCCCTTTAACCTAGATCATCCTATATGCTCTATTTGGATCTTCCCTTCTTCTAAGGTATTCCCAAGCTGTTTTGACTGTGAATTGACCTTGATTTTGTAACATCCAGAATGGGATGTCTAGAGTGTCTTCCATGTTTGGTGGCCTTATTGAAGTTGTTGTGTGTTCCATCATTTCCTGTGGCAAAGCTTCTGACAGTTGTTGCATGTTCCAATCACCATTTTGCAGGACATTATTAACATTGTAAATTGATTCATCAATTGGGAAGTTTGATGGCACTGTGAAGTATAATGAGCCTGACCTGGTCAAATTATCATACCAAAACAAAGATGATCCCATTTTGATTTGCCAAGCAATTTGGTGTTCTATGATGTCTGTGCATTCCAGCATTTTCTTCCAGGTTTGTGTTCCTCTTTTCCAAGGAACAATTACTGCATTTAGTGCTTTACAGTATTTTTGACACATATATGCACTCCAGAGACTAGGTTTAGTTCTGAAGTTCCACCATAGTTTACAGAAGAGTGCCTTGGACATGTCGTGTAGAGATCTGAACCCTGCACCTCCTTCTTCATAAGGTATGCATAAATTATTCCATGATGACCAGTGCCTGCTGTTTCCTCCAACTGTGCTACTCCAAAAGAATTGAGCAAAGAGCTTGTGGAGGTTGTTAATCACTTGCTTTGGAGGGTTTACAGCTGATAATAAATGCACCGGCATGCTTTGCAAAACATGCTTGATCAGAATAGCTCTGCCTCCAATTGAGAGCAATTTTCCTTTTCAAGATTGAAGTCTATCCTGCACCTTATTAATTATGTCCTGATAGTAGATGATTCTTTTCCTGGAGTAGTACATTGGGCAGCCCAGATATGTGAATGGAAGGTCCTGTCTTCCAATGCCTGTATTTCTTTCCACTCTTGATATTACTTCAGTATTGGCTGAGTGATGCAAAAAGATAGCAGATTTACCTTTGTTGACTAGGTGACCTGAAGTTGTTTCATATGCATTCAGAACCTCCATTATCTGCAGTAGAGAGGTGGCATTTGAGGATGTAAAGATAATCATATCATCTGCATATGCCAGGTGGTTGATTTTTGGACTCTTTCTGGGCATTCCAAATCCTCTGAAATAAGGATTGTGATGGAGTGCATTCAGTCATTTTGAAAGGGCTTCAGCAGCAATGATCAACAATGTAGGGGATAAAGGGTCTCCTTGTTTGATTCCCCTTGTCGATTTGAAAAAACCATGAGGCTGACCATTGACGAGGATTGAATACTAGTTGTTTCCCAAGATGTCAAAGATCATGCCAATGAAGACTTCGTTGAATCCCATTTTCCTTAAAACTTTGGTCATGAATAGCCAGGACAGTCTATCAAAATCCTTGGTCATGTCTAGTTTGATGACGACGTTTGGCCCTGCTCTTGTTCTTTGTCCTATGTCAGTGATGATTTCCTGTGCTAATAGGACATTTTCCACTATAATTCTGCCTTTCACAAAACCTGCTTGTTCTTGGGAGATGAGAGTAGGAAGTTTGACCAGCATCCTTTCATGTAGTATTCTGGAGAAGATCTTGTTGACGAAGTTGCTAAGGCTTATGGGTCGCAAGTCATAGAATGTCTCTATCTCCTTCTTCTTAGGTATCAATACCAAATTTGTGTGAGTTACACATTTTGGTAGTTGTCTTCCTGTGAAAAAAGCAGCACCCATGTCTTGGATGTCATTCCCTATGATTCCCCAGCATGTTTGATAGAATAGACCTGTGAAACCATCCGGCCCTCCTGCATTGTCCCCATTTAGACTAAAAACTGCTTGCTTGGTTTCCTCTTTTCTTGGGATATTGATCAGTTCTGCATTTTGATGTGTGTCAATCACTTGCTTTATGTTTTCTAAGATTCTGAAATCAGTGGGAGTGGTTCTTTCTGTGAATTGTTCCTTGAAGAAGTTGATGGCTTCTTCCTCTATCTGTTCCTCTTCCTCAATCCAGTTGCCTGCATTGTCTTGAATTCTTCTTAACTTAAGCCTTTTCCTTCGGCCATTTACTAGAGCATGGAAGAATTTTGTGTTTCTGTCCCCATCTTTGAACCAAGCCATTCCTGCTTTTTGCTTCCAGAATTGTTCTTCAATGGCTAGGTATCTGATCATTTGTGCTTGCACCTTTTGCAGCCTTTCCCTGTTTTGAGCAGTTGGGCTTTCTTCAAATAGTTTTTCATGTACTAGGACCACTTCCTCCATACTTGCTACAATTTGAAAGATGTCTCCATATGTAGCTTTGCTCCAGTGTGTTAAAGCCCTTTTTAGCTTTTTGAGCCTGTGATTGAAGAGAATGAAAGGATCCCCTTGAAAGTATGCCTGCCAGTTTTCTCTGACTACTGCTTCAAATGTTTCCTGCTTAGTCCAGAAGGTTTTCTGATTGTTGGAAGTTCTGATTTGCTAGACGTCTGTCTAATCTTTTGAAAATGCATTCCTCGTCTGCTATCCCATTCCACCAGGTGAAGATGCTCCCTTTGAAGCCTAGGTATGCTAGGGAGCAGATATTGATGCGGTGGTTGAAGTCATCAACTTCATTGAAGGGGACAGGGAGTCCACCAAATTTCTCTTCTTGATCACTGATGACATTGAAGTCACCCCCTACTAGCCAAGGTATTGTTATGCTTTGAGCCAAGTCATATAATGTATCCCACAATTCAATTCTTTCTGTTGCTGTGCATTTGGCATAAACTAATGTGAGGATGAATTCCTATTTTGTGTTTCTGTGCAGGAGCTTCAAGGTGAGTTGTTTTGTAGTGTCTGACAGTGTGGTGATTTCATAAGCAGCATCTATAATGACCCAAATTTTATTGGAGACATTAGCTATAGCCTGTGCCAGATAAATTCTTCTTCTGTACTGTTGCATTCTCCTTTATTGCTGCATTGGCTCCATAATGCCAATGAATTCAAAATGGTGTTTGTTGTGAAGTGTGATCAGTCTTTCAAAAGCTTGCATTGTGTTGACTGATTTGATGTGGTGATTTTTGCTTAGGTGTATGTTCGGAATTGGATTTGAATTTTCCTATGGTGTTTTGGCTCTATTTACCGAAAGTTGACAATTTGTAGGTTTGGAAAGTTCATAGGCTCGACCGAGGGATGATTTTGATGGTTTAAGGGTTGGATTGTTGTTTCAGGACATGGTATAGGTTTTTATGTCTTTTGGAACTTATGTGCAAATTTTTGTTGGAATCCAGATTAATTAGGCTTTAATCGGACGCTTGGTTGCAAGTTGATTTTTCTTTAACTTAATGGAATGATTGATCATTGATTCGTGGTTTTTATATTATTCATGCTATTTCGAGCCCTTGGAAAAATTTTGATTAGGTATTAGAACTTTTTGGCATGATTTGACGGGGTCCCAGGGGCTCGGGTGTGATTTGGGGTGGTGTCAAACCATTTCCCTTGGGTTTTGAATAGCTAGTTTTCGGGTGAAAGGTGATTCATGAGGATTGTTTAGGGAGGATCGTGATCACAGAGTTGCTGAGTGGCTTAGTAAGGATTTACTCTTCGCATTTGCGTGAATGGAGACGCGTTCGTGGACGGGTGAGGATAGGTGCCTCACATTCGCATGCAGGAGGCCGTGTTCGCGAATGTTGGGCGTCAAGATTGGTTGCCTTCGCATTCGCATAGGCTTAGCATGAGTAGCCATCACGTACGCGTAAGGTACTCCGTGTTTGTGAAGAGGAGTTTAAGCTTCGCAGATTTTTGTCCCAGGGGTTGTGCCGCGATCACGATGTATATCATTGGGCCGAATATTTAAGTTGTGATTTCGGGACTCTTACCCTCCTTTTCATGTTTTGAGCCCTAGACTCCGAGAGTGTGAGATTTTTAAGAGCAATTTTACTACAGCATTGGAAGTAAGCAATCTTCTTTTGTATTTGACTTTATATCTTAATTCCCTGTGGATTTGTACACGTGAAAACATCGATTTAAATGGAAAATTTAGGGTTTTTCTTTACAACTTAAGAGGGAGTATTTTGGGGTTTTTGTCTACGACGTACGAGAACATATCTGTATGATTTTTATCAAGTCTTTATGCATCTTTTATATAAAATTCTTGAGCATATGCATATATTTGAGATGGATACTTGGTTTGGAATATGAATTTGGCACAAAAGATAAGGTCGTGCGCATGAAATACAGTTTTGGCATTTATCCCCCCGGAGTCAGGTGATTACCTATGTTACTTTGGGCCCTATGAAATTGGCAGATACATGGATTACTTACCGGGTTATACTAATACATGGATTTTTATCCTAGTACATGGATCTTGTACCGGTTTGAGCATGCATAGATATCTTTGGCATACATAGACACATTCATTTAGATGCTAATAATTACTTGACATCCATATGTGGTAGTTGGAGCCTCAAATCCATTGATTGAAGCATGTCTTCATTAAATGTTATATCTAAGTAGCATTGTGATTATCTCTTGACTTGGAAAAGCATGCTTTATATATTTCCACTATTAATCTTTGATTCCTATTATTCATGATATTACTTGGTTTTCAGTTCAAAACTCTTTTATTTATATAATATTATAAGTTTCTTGATGCCTATAGCCTTGCTGCTAGTTCTTCAAAGTTATACTTGATACTTACTGGGTACTGATTGTGGTGTACTCATACTACACTTCAGGACAAATTTTTGCGCAGATACTCAGGTGGGTCCTAGAAGAGCCTCTAGATTAAGCTTCGATGACTGCCCGGAGTCTTAGGGTGAGTTGTATTCCTTGCATTCATTAGGAAGTTCTCGATTTCCTTTTTTGTTTACCATTCTCTGTCTATTTTATTGATTGTAAGCTATAATCCCGTATTTTAGTCTCTTATTGCACTCTAATTCACTGCACTTTAGTTGTTTTGAGCTTTAAATGAGAGTGTTTTGAACTTATTATGTGATTTATGTCTTGTCTGAGTGATTCCGAGTGATGTAGATGTTTTGGAGATAATTCGAGCTATTTGGAGCTTTGTAGTATGAGTAAAAGCCCAAGGGATTAAGCCGTGATTGTGTTCGGGTGTCGAGGACCATGTCAAGATGTCCAAAATCAAAGGTTGATCCGTACTATGAGAAATCCCCACTGTTGTAGCGTGTGGGGCGCCGCGCTTGTACAAATTCCTTCTGTCTGTCAGAAGTTAGCTCTCTGGATTTCACAACTAATGTCCCGCATGGCGCGTTGCCGCATGCGGCGCGCGTCTGTGTATTTTTTTATAGAGTAAATATCTTATTTCGGCTAGGAAAAGGTGATTTCGTCTAGGCCCGACCCTACTTGGTATAAATACATTGAAAAACATTATTTTCTGGACCTTTGACACATATTCGACCGATGGAGGCTAAGGAGGATTTGGAAGAACACGAGTACGAGGATTTCATCATTACTTCTTCACTCAAGACCCGAGTTTTGATTGAATTTATGTTTTCCTCTGCTTTAACTATTTTGTGATGAATTTCTCCTATATCTATGGAGTAGTTCCCTTTTTAAGGTTTGATGGATTTGGTGTATCGATGATTGTTTGTGGATTATAACTCTAGTTTTATGTATTGAAGCGTTGTTGGATGATTTAACTATTGCATCTATATTCACTTGTTCATGTAATCGAGAGAGGCATAACTGTGGTATCTTTGCATTATCTTGTTGGTTTAGGAGAATATCGGAAGAGGTTTTGCTAAAGACCAATCCATTATGCCTTGATGCATATCTTTATGTGCATAAACTGGTTCATCTTCTGAGGCTAAGACTCAGTCGAGAGAGGAGTTTTTGCCGAACGTTTGAACTAGTACTTAACTAAATTCTAGAGGCTCACTTGAACCTTAGAAGTGAATTATCTAGAGTTAGATCCCACACAATTATCTTTCACCTATCCTATCAATCCCTATTTCCTCCCACCGATAACTTCATTGCTTATTCCTTGTTTCGATTATCATTAGTCAATAACTTTAGATTCGTAGTTAGTTTTACTTAGAAATCATTTTCATCTCAATTGTTGATCATCTAGAATAACAATCAATCTAGAAAGTACAAGATTACTATTTAAATCCAATCCATGTGGATACGATATTATACTATACTATATTTGATTAGCGAGCATAATTTAAGTGTGCGTTTTACGCTCGTCAAATTTCGGCGCCGTTGCCAGAGATTGGCAATCAACAGTGTTTGAAATAGTTTGTAGTGCTAATTTAGGAATCTATTCTTTTTATTTATTTTTCTTTTTCACTTTTTATGGTTGGTGTTCTCTAACTGCGTACAGGTTACAGGTTTTGATTAATGCATGACTCGAGCTTCTACTAAAAAAGTGCTGCCATACGAGCCAGAGATAGAAAAATAACTGCGATAGTTGAGGAAGGAGAGAAATCTCACCGAGCTGGCAGAAAAGGTTGGGCAATCACCAAAGAATTTATAGCTGGAAACAGTAAAGATAATGTAGATTTGGCTGCGAGAGAAGTAGCCCAACGATGAGAACAAGCTGCACGAGATGCTGAGGAAGCAGCTATTAGAGATGCGCACGTTATCTATGAAGAAGACAACGGTCGGAGAATTGCTCAAAATCAACCCTTGGCCACAGACCGGTTCGAAAATATAGCTCCCAGGCCTAGGAGATCACTTGGCTATTATGCCAAACCAGTCTATAATCAAGGATTATCAAGTGTTAGACCACACCCAATTGCAGCAAACAATTTTGAATTTAAGCAAGGGTTGCTTCAAACTCTTCAAAATTGATGTGTCTTCAGAAGAAAGCCAAACAAAGATCCAAACACACATCTAATCGACTTCGAGGAGATTATGAACACCTTTCAATAAAATGGTGTGCCAGAAGATATTTCTCCTTAGCTAAGACGGGCAAGTATAGAAGATAAATCCATAACTTCTGCCAAAAAGACACTAAAACTGTTTTTGAAGAATGTGAGAGGTCAAAGGAGATTTCTAGATAGTGTCAACATAGTGGAATTGAACTTTGGATTCAACTCCAAGACTTTTGGGATGGATTGACACTGGCCTTGCATAGAACATTGAGCAATGTAGCTGGAAGCCCTTTGACGAAGAAGACTCCAGAAGAGATAGTCACGATTCTTGATGAGTTATCTGAAGATGAAAATTAGTGGCCCTCTGAGTGTGCTGAAGGAAGATCAGCCGGTGTTCACCGGGTTGATGCTAATACATCTGTGCAGGTAAAACTTGATGCTACGGCCAAAGAAATATGGGAGCTGACCTTGGGCTCCATAGAAAATGAGCTTGACGCAACTTGTGATATATGTGGAAGAGGACACCTTACTCATGAGTGTCAAGCCTCAATTAAGTAAGTGGATGATACGGGGAACTATAATTTTAGTGCAGTAGGTCAGAAGCACCCTAGTTTTTCATGGAGTTTATCTGGGGGCACCTCAAATGAATGGCTACAAAATAACCCCAGATTCTAGGGATAAGGAACTCCTAGTTTTATGAATCAGCCGAGGCAGCAGTTTTAGACTCAACAGCCTAATCAGCTTGGTCTAGAAGATCTCATGACAGCCTTTGTTGTTAAGACCGATGAAACATTTGAAATACAAGGGTCAGCAATTCGAAATTTACAGAAGCAACTGGGACAGATTGCAACAATCTTAGAGAGGTCCCAGGCACTCTCTCTGCTGATACATAAAAGAATCTCAAAGAAACGGTTAATGTTGTGACCTTGAGAAGGGGGCAAGTTGAAAGATCCCACCTTGATCTAGAAAGATGTGATACTTGCAAAAGAAAATGGGGAGCAGTTGCTAAGTGATGTTGACAAGAAAAAGAAAGGCCCGATGAAAACTGAGAAGAATAAAAAAGAAGAAAAATCAAGAAGGGAGGAACATGAGGAGAGAAAACATAGGCCTCCTTACCTTTTCCTCAAAAGCTAAGTAGGGAAAAGCTGGACAAGCAGTTTGAGAGATTTCTGGATGTGCTGAAACAGGTTCATGTAAACTTACCTTTCAATGAAGTGCTCTCACAAATGACTTCTAATGCTAAATTCTTGAAGGAGATCCCTACGAATAAGAGGAAAATATAGGATACCTTCATGCTGAAGCTCACAGAGCATTGCTGTGCGATATTCCAAAATAAACATCCACTAAAGTGTGGAGATCCAGGGAGTTTTACTATACCTTGCCCATTAGAAACTATAAATTTCTATAAGTCGTTATGTGATTATGGTGCCTCAATTAATTTAATGCCTTTATATATTTACAGGAAACTGGAGAAGGAGATTAGAGAGATAAGGTTTGCACCAATATTATTGCAGCTGGCGGACCAAACGACTCTAATACTCGAGGGGATAGTGGAAGATGTGTTAGTTCGGGTGGATAAGTTTGTATTTCCTGTAGACATTATAGTGGTTAATATGGAGGAGAACAAAGAGGTCCCCCTCATCCTAGGAACACAATTTTTAGCGATGGGTAGAGCTATATTAGATATACACGAGAGAAAACTCATGCTTAGAGTGGGTGAGGAAACTATAACTTTCAAGATGGATATAGAAAAGGGAGTAAAAAAGTAAAACCAGCTGCGAGTGTTGAGTGGAAAGTGAAGGGCTCAAAAGAGAAGGTTGCATAGAGTGAGAAAGATAAGTGTGGGGTTTACCTCAATAAGGCTAAGAAGAAACTGTCTACATGGATGTGTGCATTAGTTCGGGTGCGAGAAATGGAGCCCGACTTTGACTTAGACCCTATTAGATATTTAGGGAAGTTTCCTTTACCTTATGCTTTTTAACTTTGTCGCAGGGACATGCCACAACTAATGTGTGGGGGTGGGGATATTTGTATGTATGTATTTATATTAGTTTTCTCTTTGTTAGTTTTAGTAGTTAGATACAAAAAAAAAATCTGAAAAAAATATTAAAAATTTTAAAATTTTCAATTTTTCCCGACGATGGATATCACTCGAAAGGTTTCCTGAGGGATTAAAGTTAAAAGAAAAAGACAAAAGATTTTCTTTTGCATGTAGTGTATTAATTCCCCCTTTGTTTTTCTTTGTGACGCGGTTCTTTTCCAAGGGTTTTGTTTGAACCGGTGTAGTTAGTTTTTGTTTTTTTAGGAGTAGGAAACCATATGCTATGATTTGAATGGAATGCAACATCTCTTGACTCTATTATGCCTTGAGAATCGTCAGTACTGTAGTTGTGACGCATAGGCTCAATTTTAGACTCTTATATAAGTACCTTAAATTATATGATCTTAACTTTGGTTAGCTGCTTTGTCTATAGTTTTTAGATAGTCCCATGCTGAGTGAGTTATGTGCCATGTTTGTGTGAGGTTTTATGTTTTGCTGTGCATTGCACTTGATGTCTAGAACTCGCCCCGTGTGTTTGCAAAGCGAAATAGTAGTTTATTAAGTTTTGGAAGTGATATAGGCACTTCTCTGTTGAGCCAGATATATGCGTTTACCTACCTAAATGTTATGTATCCTAGGTTGAACCTGCAATCCTGTTTCTTTGGCAGCCACATTACAAGCCTTACCCATTTGTTTGAATTGACCATCTATTTGAACCTTGTCTCGTAAGCACTTAAATTTGTTATGAAATTTGTAAAAGTTGAAGTGTGGGTGGTTGGTTTGGCTTTTGAGTGGAACTAAGGAATTAAGTACAAAGGTGCACTGTTTTGAAAAAGTAAGAGCCACTTGAATTGAAAAAGAAAAAATTTAAGTGTATGATTGTGGTAACTCTTAATGTATGTGTTCTTAATGAAGCAAGGAGTTGAGTATATTGATGTGAAGGTGGAGTTACAATTTGACATAAGTGTGGGGTTTTGAACAATGAAATGTATGTATTAAAGTGCTTAGAGAGGTGTAGTCACTCTTATATCTAAATGTATCATACCCATTCCGCAGCCTACATTACAACCAGTTAATGTCCTACATGATCCTTGACTGAATGAGCTCAATTAGTAGAGTAGTACACTACGGGAAAGCTTATGGTACGTCTTTTGTGGCATATGAATGTTGTTTTTGAGAGCGAGTAAATTGTTTCTATCTTAAGTTCCTAATTTTTCTTAATTTCTATTGTGTGTGGAACTACACTATATTGTTGTATGAGGCACTTGTTTTATGAAGGAAAGGTAATGCTTGACCTATGTGTTAGAGTAAGTGAGCGGGTTATAAATAATGTGTGGTGCTTTTGATTCAAATGTTGAAGCTAGGATGTTTCGGTATTGTGCTCAGCCTGTTTTAAATATTGTTGGAGTGATGAGTTATAAGAGCTGTTGAAAAGGGTGGTATTTATACAAGGTGTAGTTTGATTGCTCGAGGATGAACAATGTTTTAAGTGTGGGGTGTTGATGGTAGGCTATAATATCCCATACAATTATCTTGCACCTATCCTATCAACCCCTATCTCCTCCCACTGATAACTTCCTCGCTTATTCCTTGTTTCGATTATCATTAGTCAATTGCTTTAGATTCGTAGTTAATTTTAGTTAGAAATCATATACATCTCAACTATTCATCATGATGAAAAGAAATCAAGCTAGAAACTACAAGAATACTGTTTAAATTCAATCCATGTGGATACGATGTTATACTATATGATATTTGTCTAGCGAGCATAATTTAAATGTGTGTTTTGATTCCGTATTTGTTCATGTACTTGTGCCACCTAGTCCTGAGGGTTAAAATGTATTGGTCGTGTTTAGGTTGTGTTATGGCTGTATTAGATGTTATTACTATTTTGGATCTATTTCTGCTTTTATTTAAAATGTGACTCTGTTAATAAAGAATTCTGGCTATATTTATGTGACGACCCGGCCAGTTGTCTCGTGGATTACCACTCCGTCTTCCCCATTTTCTGTCTCATTATATTTCGTTATCTGTGTTTTACGTAACCAAGTTGAGTAGTTGAGTTCGGAGGGAAATTGGTAAGAAATGAGACACTTAGTCTCTTTCAAGATGGGTTAAATTGGAAAAGTCAACCGGATGTTGACCCATGAGTTAGGAGGCTCGGATGTGATTTCCGATGATTCGGTTAGTTTCGGGAGAGGATTTATGACTTAGGAGAGTGGTCGGAATTAGTTTTGGAGGTTCCATGTAGAGTTAGGCTTGAATTGGAGAAGTTAGAATTTTGGCGATTTGCGGTTGATAGGCGAGATTTTTATCTGAGGGTCGGAATGGAATTCCAGAAGTTGCTGTAGCTTCGATATGTGATTTAGGACTTGTGTGTAAAATTTCAGGTCATTCAGACGTGGTTTGGTTGGGTTTAGATCAAAATAGCGACTTAGAGGATTTTGAAAACCTTAGGCTTGAATCCGATGCGAATTTGATGATATGATGTTGATTTGACCGTTCTGAAGGTTGGAACAAGTTTAATTAAAGTTATAGGATATGTTGCCATGTTTAGTTGAGGTTCCGGAGGCCTCGGTTGAGTTTTTGGTGGTTAAACGGGTTAAACCATCGTTGGAAAAGAAAAAGTTGCAGAAAAACCAGGTGAGAATGCGGACCACATAACTCAAATGCGGACCGCATATCTCACAGTGAGATCGCAAAACAAGCAGAGGTCTGGGCAGGATACGTGACCAAAATGCGGTTTGAATGCGAACCGCAAACCTGAAATGCGGACCGCATATTTGACCGTGGAGATCGCAAACTGAGACAGAAAATTTGACAAAATTCTACGTCAGGAATGTGACGAGAATGCGATCGCAAAACATGAAATGCGAACCGCAGACCTCGCTTTGTGTTGATTTGAGGCGAAGGCAAGGGCCATTTTTGCGACGGCTATGTCAAAAATGCGAACCGCATACCTATTATGCGACAGGTATGCGATCCGCATATTTGACCTGACAGGAACATTTTTGTCTCGATTTTCGACCCATTATAAATAGAGATTAGTGCCCATTTGCTGTGCAAGAACCCATTTTTTGTTACCCACGAAGAGAAACACCTTCAAACACCCTAAAATCACAACAAATCAACCTCAAACAATATCTAAAGGAGATTTTCTTGAATAAACTCTTAAAGGGAGGAGTTTGGGTCGCCTCAAACGTAGTTGGGACCATAGAACTCGGATTGAAGCAAGTTTTGAAGAAATTATTGGAGGGTCTTTAAGGGAAACATCGGGGTAAGTATTCCTAACTTAATTTCGAAAGATTTACCTAAGATTATAGTTGTTTCTAGCACTTTTACTGGTGATTTAAGTTGGGAAAATCGTGGAAGACCCTAAGCTTGTATTTTTAAGACTTAGAGGTCGAGCCGGTGTCGGAATTCGACAAATTTTATATGGTGGAACTCGTGAGGAGATAAGGAACCCGTTGAGGTGATAATTTCTGAATTTTGGGAAGTGGGCCCGGGGCTCGGGTTTTGCTAATTTCGGGATTCCTTAGTATATTTGATTATTTTTGCTTGGGTTTTATTCCGTCAATATATTGTGACGTAATTGTTCTAAATTTGGATAGATTCGACGCACGTGGAGGCCAATTCAAAGGGCAGAGGCGTCGCAGGCTAAGGATTTAGCCGGTTTGAGGTGAGTAATATTTGTAAATGATGTCCTGAGGGTTCGAAACCCCGGATTTGCACCTCATAGTGCTATGTTGAGGTGAGGTACATGCTCGATGATGAGCATGGGGTTGTTTACTTCTGGGGATTGGGACTTGGTCCATCCCGATTGATGATTTCTACTACATACTTGATTGAAATCTAATTGATATCATTGTGATTTGGGCTACTTGCCATATTTGGGCTTCGCGCCGGTTATATGAACCCTTCAGGGGTAGTTGTCATTTTGTACTAAATCATATTTGGGCTTCGCGCCGGTTATGGAACCCTTCAGGGGTATTTTTCATTGTTTATTACATCATATTTGGCATCTCACCGGTTATGTGGACCCTTCAGGGGTATTATTTGGCATCTCGCCGGTTATGTGAACCCTTCAGGGGTATTGTTGCTGCATTGATTCATTTCATAAACTCAGTTTTGAACTCAAATGATATTTTCAAATGATTTTTAATTGGATCGGGTGGCACGCCGCCGCGGAATATAAATTGGATCGGGTGGCACGCCGCCACGAGATGTAATATGCATGGATCGGGTGACACGCCGTCACGAAATATTGCGCTACTGAACCCCCCACAGTAAGCGCCGGGTACCTAGGGAACGGGTGGCACGCCGCCACGATAGTCATGACTTACATTGCATCGCATTGCATCGCATTGTATTTTGGTTGTGTTGGTGTTGTTTCCATTTACTTCACGTTATCTATTTGAGATGTTACATGTTTTTACTGTTCCATCGTGGATTGCTTTATGTCTTAGGTGTTTCTTACTTTCAGTCATTATTTATATTTATTTACTCACTGAGTTGGAAGTACTCACATTACTCCCTGCACCATGTGTGCAGATTCAGGCGTTATCGGTTCCGCCCCGAGGTACTGACTACTACTATTGTCAGGGTGGTGATTCAGAGATTACGAGGTAGCTGTTGGCGTTCACAGCCCGTATCTCTTTTATTTTGTTGTTTCCACTTTCTTCAAACAATTGTGCCAAAGATATTGTAATAGTTATTTTATTATTAGGATTTCATTAGTGGCTCATGACTTTGTGACACCCCGATCTGAGGGTTGTAGTCGGGATGGTTTACTATATTTTCCGCAAACTACTATTATTTAACCATACTTATATTATTTTCGTATTATTTAACTGTTTGAGCGAAGCTTAGTTGGTTTGGCTGGCCTTGTCTTCATGAGAGGAGCCATCACGACCGGGTTGGGATTTTGGGTCGTGACAATTTAATTAGATTGTTAATTGGCTTTCTTAGCTAGAACGATTAGCCGCCATCACGGCCATAAGGTGGGATTTTTGGTCGTGAAAAAAATATATAATCTAGAAATAGAAACAAAGTAAAAGGAGAAATGGAGAAGAAAGCAAAAATTAATCAGAGCCCATTGAATTTACAATGTTTCCTTAAGGAACTTAATCGCATCCAAGTACCGGAGGTTTAAGATTTTTTCCTCCCATAATAAAACGGATTACCCTTGCTGGTTTAGCAATACTTCAAACCCCAATGCACAAATAACTCAAAAATCAATTGCAAATCGCACCAACTTTGGTTACCTTTATGTTAGAAAACAATGCAGAAGGAAGAAGAGAGTTCAGAATTTCCAAAAGAAATATTTGAGGGAATGGCCAGGAATTGATAGCCAACAAGGTGGGTTCAAATTGGTCCAAAATTAATAAATCAATCAGATCATTTTACCAAATCCAAACCCAAATGCAAATCCAAATTCTAAGCTAAAATCAAGCCAAGCAAGTGACGTCGAAGTCGGCGCGAGACTTGCCTTCTCCTCAAATCTTTAAGAGCTAGAAGACATGCAATTGTATATAAACCATCCAAATATCTTTTCCTCCTCTAATATAGGACAATGTTCTTTTGTAAAGGAAGGAAATTCAAAATAATTTTTTTCCATCCATTTCTCATCACCAAATGAATGGGGAATGGCTATACAACGAAAATATGATAAATATTGTGTGATTTATAAGCAAGGAATAATTGAAACTGTATAAATATTTTTCTCGTTGAACTTTCTATAGTAAACTTATGTCGGATATACTCGATCAATTTGTATATTTTCTATCTTTAAACTATTGAAATTTGGTATATACTTAGACAACCATAAGTCACGTAATCAACGCTTAAGCGTCTTTCGTTCTTAGTTATTGTGTTCATTTCGGCCATGAACACTAACTGATTTCATAAGTGCGTAGAGAATTATCTTCACAAAGTTCTCCTTGAAGCGGTTAACACTTCACTATTACATAAATAAACTATAAACGTATTATGCCGTAGATACAATATTTGATAATCCCATATCAAGCTTAGGCACCATTAAAAATTCTTATTGTTTTATCCTTGTTACTGAATATTTTCTCATCACAAGAATGGGCCAAAACTTTTATTTGACAATGTTGAACCATCATTAATGACTTTGATTGATCTTCTCGAACCTAGACCTTGGAATATCCTGTGTTCTAGGTAACATCACCACCAAAATGACTTGTCCTCGGCCATAGTCCCATTTCCCTCGATGATCTCTCAATTACCTCAATGCTTAAGACTTTTAAAAGTTGACCCAACAGATTATCACTTGACTTGTCATTGGAAATTGTGTTAATAACCCTAAAGAGTAGTTGCGTAATTGTTTTATGTCATTATCGTATGTTTACCCTCAAAAAACAGATAACAATTAAATTTGTTAGTGGTTTTGACAATACGTGGATTAATTTAACACAAACGGTAAATATTTCTAGGTTGAACAGGTAAAAGATGCAATAAATTGTCTAACCACTCGAAAGCAAGGGGAAAAGGATGACTCTGGAATCGACGGCAGCTGCAATGAGATATCCGTCATCAATCCCGGAGTCATAGTAATGGAACATTGATCAACAAGTGTAAGAACTTTTAATAACAGAAAAATAATAGTAGATTAAATTGGTATTCGTGCTACAATGTGTTTAATGAACAATAAGACCACCTTTTATATAGTAGGGGAGCCATACTCTAGGTACAATTCCATAAAAGGTTAAAAACCTTCTGTTTAACTAATCATCGAATTTCCGCTGGTACGTGCCGATGTCTACGCCGTGATACGCAGCAGATCTTGGATATCATGGCCCTTTGTTAATCATGTTCGGTTGCCCAATAATGGTCTTTGAAGTCTTTTGGAATTTGGACAGATCCCGGGGTCATGGCCCCGATATTCCCAAAGGCGGGCATCGTGCCCCCCGACCGTGTCTCGATGAGAGCCTTGCATCGATTCTGTCTCCTTATCATCACATCTCTTGCTCAATTCACCTTGTCAGAAAGCGGGGTGTCCCATCGGCCTAGTTTCACCGGTATACAGATTGTCCCCTTGTTCCTCGGAGAATATGTTTTACGGAAACGACAAGGAACGACATGGGTCCTTCGATCTCTTCTTCAGGATGTTGTGATACAAAACAACAATAAAATCAAAACGTCCCATTAGTCGCTTCGTACTGACCCCAAACGCCTGTCAGCCATCTGCAGTCCGTAGACCTATTCTGCGGTCGCATAGCACGTCGTGACTTCCCTCTAGAAATTTTTGTGATGGGTCTATGATGTGTTATCCAGCTCGGAAAATGATTATACGGCCATATAATGGACCGCATTATGGTCCAAACGTTTTGCCCAAATTTCTGCCTTAGTATGCGGCATATATGCTGTCTGTAGGTCAGTTCTGCGACTGCAGTATGGGCCGCAGAAATGCCCTGCGCTTCCAAAATTTTTCTTCAACTCCCCAACGCACTGTTCAACCTAATATATGACCGAATTTCCGCCTCAGTCTTCGGTAGATCAGTGTTCCGCAGATCAATTCTACGACTCCATAATGGACCATAGAAAGGCCCTACACTTCAAAAAAATTTCTTCAACTCCCTAATGAAGAATCTCAGCAATGAACAATGCATAAGTCTACGCCGGCATCACAAATCAGGTAGAAGCGTAGTATGAGTTAACCACAACGGTACCCAGTAAGTATCAAGTCTATCCTCGATAGTGTAGTGACGAGGCCAGTTCAAGACACCTTCAAGGATATAAATAAATATAATGAAACCATGAGAGCGAATAATAATCGAAATTGGAAAAATAACTGATATGAAACAAGATAATAGCTTGAACTAATACCAGAATTTGAACATGGAAATAACATAAAAGAAGATATTGAGGAAAACAAAAATGAACACATATAGACAACAACTACTAGAACAAGGAAGAACAACACAAGAAGAAATGTTCCCACCAAAGCTCTTTGCAAAATGAGATAATTAATAAAAATCACAACGAGATACCGCCTCGTATACTATTAGAATCACCACCGAGGTACCTCCTGCCATAAATAAAGAATCAAAACCTAGGTACCGCCTCGTATTCACATTTGTCAATTTTAATCACAATCTTTCCTTATAGCATCGTGTGAGCCTTACATTTGAAATAGGATTTAGACACAATTTTCCTAAAATAGCTACACCCTCTTTAGCCCACCGAACGACGCCACGTGGCTTCACGTAGTTCCCCTACAAGAGACACACACATAAGTCCCGCCTTATACCGCCGCATGCACATTAACCGTAACCCTTATACCGCCGCATGCGCGTCAATATCACATCACAATAAAAACTCACACCACGAGTGCCCATATATCACAACATGCCAAAAACAACAATATCGACGATTCCAGGACAATAGCCCATTGCTCCACTAGAACGGCTAAAAGAATATAGACATCAACAATGAAGCTAAAACGCTCAACAAGGAAGAGGTTTCAACAATAACAATTTCGCCATAACGTGATAACGGTTTTCACAACTTCAACACCAATAAATCAACAACGAGAAAGATAATGTATAACCATTATATTAGACAAGAATAACTCATAACGGAAGAGATAACATGTAACGGTGACTGCAAATAATAAAAATCAACAATGAAAGAGGCAACATGAAAAATAACTTCAAATGATGATAATCTATAATAAAAGAGATAACACGAACAATAACATCAATTAATGATAATCAACAATGAAAGAGATAACATATATAACGACTTCAAATAATGATAATCAACAATGAAGAGATGGCATGTAACAATAAGAGAGTCAACAAGTTCAACTAAAGCATGAGAGCAACTTATCAATTAGAATGTACAACAAGGGTTAACGAAATCATTTAATGCATGTAAGGATAGACTAACACAAGTAACATTAGATTGGCTATGAGAATTTAGAACATGATATGACATCTAATTTAAGGGATGGAAAATATATAAGTAGTCTAAATGTGTCAAATACCACGTACAACCCGTAAACGCACTCGTCGCCTTGCGTACACAGCTTTCACATAGCACAAATGAATCAGTCAATACCAATCCTAAGGGGTAGTTTCCCCCACAAAAAGTTAGGCAACATACTTATCTCAATTAGGCCAATTAAGGATGCAGAAATAGCTTTTCTCTTAATATATGCATCCACATGGCTAAATATAACCAAAATTGACTTAATTTCATCAAATTTTCCTCCGTAGGATGACGTGATGCCAAACTTGTCTCTACTACTATGTAAGTCTAACTGTTAATAATAAGCGCAAAAAAAAAGTTAACAAAATTCTAAAAGAAGGGTGAATAACTGATATAAACATCCGAAAATCGGATCAACAACAATACACTCCCCAAGATCGGTAGAATTGTATTACAAGCTCTACAGAGTAGGCTAATGTGTCTAGTACATCACCGTATGAAACAGTAAATAATAACAATGAAGGTGACTCCAAGGGATGCGGAGACGTCACAAGTATACCTTGAAGTCTCCAAAGCAGCTACTCAAATCAACTCTTGCGTCCTGCACGGGCAGACGTACCTGCATCAGCACAAAAATTGTGTAGAAGCGTAGTATGAGTTAACCACTACGGTACCCAGTAAGTATCCAGTCTATCCTCGATAGTGCAGTGACGAGGCCAGTTCAAGACACCTGCAAGGATATAAATAAATAGAATGAAACCATAAGAGCGAATAATAATCGAAACTGGAGAAATAACAGATATGAAACACGATAATAGCTTGAACTAATACCAGAATTTGAACATGGAAATAACATAAAAGAAGATTTTGAGGAGAACAAAAATTAACATATATGGAACACAAGTACTACAACAAGGAAGAACAAAACAAGAAGAAACGTTCCCGCCAAAGCTCTTTGCAAAATGAGATAAATAATAAAAATCATAACGAGATACCACCTCGTATACTATAAGAATCGCCATCGAGGTACCTCCTGGTATAAATCAAGAATCAAAACCTAGGTACCGCCTCGTATTCACATTTCTCAATTTTAATCACAATCTTTCCTTATAGCATCGCGTGAGCCTTACATCCGTAATAGGATTTAGAAACAATTTTCCTAAAATAGGTACACCCGCTGTGACCCATCGAATGACGCCGCGTGGCTTCATGTAGTTCCCCTACAAGATACACACACATAAGTCCCGCTTTATACTGCCGCATGCACATTAACCGTAACCCTTATACCGCCGCATGCGCGTCAATATCACACCACAATCAGAGCTCACACCACAATTAGAGCTCGCACCACAAGTGCCCATATATCACAACATGCCAAAAACAATAATAATGACGATTCTAGGACAATAGCCCATTGCTCGACCAGAACGTGTAAAAGAAAATAGACAACAACAATGAAGGTAAAACGCTCAACAAGAATAGGTTTCAAGAATAACAATTTCGCCATAACATGATAACTGCTTTTCACAACTTCAACACCAATAAATCAACAACGAGAAAGATAATGTATAACCATTATATTAGACAAGAATAACTCACAACAGAAGCGATAACATGCAACAGTGACTGCAAATGATAAAAATCAACAATGAAAGAGGCAACATGAAAAATAACTTCAAATGATGATAATCAATAATAAAAGAGATAACATGAACAATAACATCAATTAATGATAATCAACAATGAAAGAGATAACATATATAACGACTTCAAATAATGATAATCAACAATGAAGAGATGGCATATAACAATAAGAGAGCCAACAAGTTCAACTGAAGCATAAGAGCAATTTATCAATTAGGATGTACAACAAGTAATAACGAAATCATTTAATGCATGTAAGGATAGACTAACACAAGTAACATTAGATTGGCTATGAGAATTTAGAACATGATATGACATCTAATTTAAGGGATGGAAAATATATAAGCAGTCTAAACGGGTCAAATACCACGTACAACCCGTAAACGCACTCGTCACCTTGCGTACACGACTTTCACATAGCACAAATGAATCAGTAAATACCAATCCTAAGGGGTAGTTTCCCCCACAAAAAGTTAGGCAACATACTTACCTCCATTAGGCCAATTAAGGATGCGGAAATAGCTTTTCTCTTAATATATGCATCCACACAGATAAATATAACCAAAATTGACTTAATTTTATCAAATTTTCCTCCGTAGGATGACGTGATGCCACCTTGTCTCTACTACTATGTAAGTCTAACTGTTAATAATAAGCGCACAAAAATAGTTAACAAAATTCTAAAAGAAGGGTGAATAACTGATATAAACATCCGAAAATCGGATCAACAACAATACACTCCCCAAAATCGGTAGAACTGTATTACAAGATCTACAGAGTAGGCTAATGTGTCTAGTACATCACCGTATGAAACAGTAAATAATAACAATGAAGGTGACTCCAAGGGATGTGGAGACGTCACAAGTATACCTTGAAGTCTCCAAAGCAGCAACTCAAATCAACTGTTGCGTCGTGCACGGGCAGACGTACCTGCATCAGCACAAATATTGTGTAGAAGCGTAGTATGAGTTAACCACAACGGTACCCAGTAAGTATCAAGTCTACCTCGATAGTGTAGTGATGAGGCCAGTTCAAGACACCTGCAAGGATATAAATAAATAGAATGAAACCATAAGAGCGAATAATAATCGAAACTGGAGAAATAACAGATATGAAACAAGATAATAGCTTGAACAAATACTAGAATTTGAACATGGAAATAACATAAAAGAAGATATTGAGGAGAACAAAAATGAACATATATGGAACACAAGTACTACAACAAGGAACAACAAAACAAGAAGAAACGTTCCCGCCAAAGCTCTTTGCAAAATGAGATAAATAATGAAAATCATAACGAGATACCACCTCGTATACTATTAGAATCGCCATCGAGGTACCTCCTGGTATAAATGTAGAATCAAAACCTGGGTACCGCCTCATATTCACATTTCTCAATTTTAATCACAATCTTTCTTTATAGCATCGCGTGAGCCTTACATCCGAAATAGGATTTAGAAACGATTTTCCTAAAATAGGTACACCCGCTGTGACCCACCGAATGACGCCGCGTGGCTTCATGTAGTTCCCCTACAAGATACACACACATAAGTCCCGCTTTATGCTGCCCCATGCACATTAACTGTAACCCTTATACCGCCGCATGCGCGTCAATATCACACCACAATCAGAGCTCACACCACAAGTGCCCATATATCACAACATGCCAAAAACAATAATAATGATGATTGTAGGACAATAGCCCATTGCTCGACCAGAACATGTAAAAGAAAATAGACAACAACAATGAAGGTAAAACGCTCAATAAGGAATAGGTTTCAACAATAACAATTTTGCCATAACGTGATAACTGTTTTCACAACTTCAACACCAATAAATCAACAACGAGAAAGATAATGTATAACCATTATATTAGACAAGAATAACTCACAACGGAAGAGATAACATGTAGCAGTGACTGCAAACAATAAAAATCAACAATGAAAGAGGCAACATGAAAAATAACTTCAAATGATGATAATCAACAATAAAAACGATAATATGAACAATAACTTCAATTAATTATAATCAACAGTGAAAGAGAAAAACATATATAATTACTTCAAATAATGGTAGTCAACAATGAATAGAGCATGTAACAACATGAGAGTCAACAAGTTCAATTAAAGCATGAGAGCAATTTATCAATTAGGATGTACAACAAGTGTTAACGAAATCATTTAATGCATGTAAGGATAGACTAACACAAGTAACATTTGATAGACTATAAGAATTTAGAACATGATATGACATCTAATTTAAGGGATGGAAAATATATAAGTAGTCTAAACGGGTCAAATACCACGTACAACACGTAAACACACTCGTCACCTTGTGTACACGGCTTTCATATAGCACAAATGAATCAGTCAATACCAATTCTAAGGGGTAGTTTCCCCCCAAAAAAGTTAGGCAACATACTTACCTCAACTAGGCCAATTAAGGACGCGAAAATAGCTTTTCCCTTAAAATTTTCATCCGCACAGCTCAAATATAACAAAAATTGACTTAATATCATCAAATTTCCCTCCGTAGGATGACGTGATGGCACCTTGTCTCTACTACTATGTAAGTCTAACTGTTAATAATAATAGCACGAAAATAGTTAACAAAATACTAAAACAAGGTTGAATAACTAATATAAACTTCCGAAAATCGGATCAACAATAATACACTCCCCAAAATTTGTGGAACTGAATTACAAGTTCTATGGAGTAGGCTAAAGTGTCTAGTACGTCACCGTGTGAAACAGTAAATAAGAACAGTGAAGGTGACTCCTAGGGATGCGGACACATAACAAGTATACCTTGAAGTCTCCAAAGCAGCAATTCAAATCAACTCTTGCGTCTTGCATGGGCAGACGTTACCAAGATCAGCACAAAAATTATGCAGAAGCGTAGTATTAGTACACCACAATGGTACCCAATAAACAACAAGTCTACCCTCAATAGTGTAGTGACGAGGCCAGTTCAAGACACCTACCGGGATATAAATAAACAGAATGAAACCATAAGAGCGAATAATAATCGAAACTCGAGAAATAACAGATATGAAACAAGAGACACACACATAAGTCCCGCGTTATACCGCCGCATGCGCATTAACCGTAAGCCTTATACCGCCGCATGCGCGTCAATATCACACCACAATCAGAACTCACACCACAAGTGCCCAAATATCACAACATGCCAAAAACAATAATAATGACGATTGTAGGACAATAGCCCATTGCTCGACCAGAACATGTAAAAGAAAATAGACAACAACAATGAAGGTAAAACGCTCAATAAGGAATAGGTTTCAACAATAACAATTTTGCCATAACGTGATAACTGTTTTCACAACTTCAACACCAATAAATCAACAACGAGAAAGATAATGTATAACCATTATATTAGACAAGAATAACTCACAACGGAAGAGATAACATGTAGCAGTGACTGCAAACATTAAAAATCATGAAAGAGGCAACATGAAAAATAACTTCAAATGATGATAATCAACAATAAAAATGATAACATGAACAATAACTTCAACTAATGATAATCAACAATGAAAGAGAAAAACATATATAATTACTTCAAATAATGATAATCAACAATGAATAGAGCATGTAACAATACGAGAGTCAACAAGTTGAATTAAAGCATGAGAGCAATTTATCAATTAGGATGTACAACAAGTGGTAACGAAATCATTTATTGCATGTAAGGATAGACTAACACAAGTAACATTTGATAGACTATGAGAATTTAGAACATGATATGACATCTAATTTAAGGGATGGAAAATATATAAGTAGTCTAAACGGGTCAAATACCACGTACAACACGGAAACGCACTTGTCACCTTGCGTACACGGCTTTCATATAGCACAAATGAATCAGTCAATACCAATTCTAAGGGGTAGTTTCCCCTCAAAAAAGTTAGGCAACATACTTACCTCAACTAGGCCAATTAAGGACGCGAAAATAGCTTTTCCCTTAAAAGTTTCATCCGCACAGCTCAAATATAACAAAAATTGACTTAATATCATCAAATTTCCCTCCGTAGGATGACGTGATGGCACCTTGTCTCTACTACTATGTAAGTCTAACTGTTAATAATAATAGCACGAAAATAGTTAACAAAATACTAAAACAAAGTTGAATAACTTATATAATCTTCCGAAAATCGGATCAACAATAATACACTACCCAAAATTTGTGGAACTGAATTACAAGTTCTATGGAGTAGGCTAAAGTGGCTAGTACGTCACCGTGTGAAATAGTAAATAAGAACAATGAAGGTGACTCCTAGGGATGCGGACACATAACAAGTATACCTTGATGTTTCCAAACCAGCAATTCAAATCAACTATTGCGTCCTGCATGGGCAGATGTACCAAGATTAGCACAAAAATTGTGTAGAAGCGTAGTATTAGTACACCACAATGGTACCCAATAAGTATCAAGTCTATCCTCAATAGTGTAGTGACGAGGCCAGTTCAAGACACCTACCGGGATATAAATAAACAGAATGAAACCATAAGAGTGAATAATAATCGACACTGGAGAAATAGCAGATATGAAACAAGATAATAGCTTAAACTAATACCAGAATTTGAACATGGAAATAACATAAAAGAAGATATTGAGGAGAACAAAAATGAACATATATCGACAACAACTACTAGAACAAGGAAGAACGAAACAAGAAGAAACGTTCCCGCCAAAGCTCTTTGCAAAATGAGATAAATAATAAAAATCACAACAAGACACCGCCTCATATACTATTACAACCGCCACCGAGGTACCTCCTATTATAAATCAATAATCAAAACCTAGGTACCGTCTCGTATTCACATTTTTCCATTTTAATCACAATCTTTCCTTATTACATCACGTGAGCCTTACATTTGAAATAGGATTAGACACAATTTTCCTAATATAGCTACACCCGCTTTAGCCCATCGAATGATGCCGCGTGGCTTCACGTAGTTCCCCTACAAGAGACACACACATAAATCCCGCTTTATACCGCCGCATGCGCATTAACCGTAAGCCTTATACTGCCGCATGCGCGTCAATATCACACCACAATCAGAACTCACACCACAAGTGCCCAAATATCACAACATGCCAAAAACAACAATATCGACGATTCCAGGACAATAGCCCATTGCTCCACCAAAACGGGTAAAAGAATATGTACAACAACAATGAAGGTAAAACGCTCAACAAGGAAGAGGTTTCAACAATAACAATTTCGCCATAATGTGATAATGATTTTCACAACTTCAACACCAATAAATCAACAACGAGAAAGATAATGTATAACCATTATATTAGACAAGAATAACTCACAACGGAAGAGATAACATGTAACCGTGACTGCAAACAATAAAAATCAACAATGAAAGAGGCAACATGAAATATAACTTCAAATGATGATAATCAACAGTAAAAACGATAACATGAACAATAAATTCAATTAATGATAATCAACAATAAAAGAGAAAAACATATATAATTACTTCAAATAATGATAATCAACAATGAATAGAGCATGTAACAATATGAGAGTCAACAAGTTCAATTAAAGCATGAGAGCAATTTATCAATTAGGATGTACAACAAGTGTTAACGAAATCATTTAATGCATGTAAGGATAGACTAACACAAGTAACATTTGATAGACTATGAGAATTTAGAACATGATATGACATCTAATTTAAGGGATGGAAAATATATAAGTAGTCTAAACGGGTCAAATACCACGTACAACCCGCAAACGCACTCGTCACCTTGCGTACACGGCTTTCATATAGCACAAATGAATCAGTCAATACCAATTCTAAGGGGTAGTTTCCCCCACACAATGTTAGGAAAGATACTTATCTCAATTGCGCCAATTTAACACGTGGAAATAGCTTATCCCGTAAAATATGGCTCCACACGGCTTAAATCTAACAAAATCAACTTAATATCATCAAATTTCCCTCCATAGGATGTCGTGATGGCACCTAGTGTCTTCGACTAGGTAAGTCTAACAATTAATAATAAGCTGACAAAAATAGTTAACAAAATACTAAAACTAGGTTGAATAACCGATATAAACTTTAAAAAATCGGATCAACAATAATACACTCCCCAAAATCGGTGGAACAGAATCATACGGCCTATTGTAAGTGTCTAGTACATCACCGTGAGAAACAATAAATAAGAATGTGGAAGGTGACTACAAGGGATGCCTACACGGAACAAGTGCACCTTGAAGTCTCCAAAGCAGCAACTCAAATCAACTCTTGCGTCCTGCATGGGCATACATACCTGGATTTGCACAAAAATTGTGTAGAAGCGTAGAATGAGTACACCACAATGGTAACCTGTAAGTATCAAGTCTATCCTCGATAGTGTAGCGACGAGGCCAGTTCAGGACTCATACCAGGATATAAATAAACATAATGAAACCATATTAGTGAATAATAATTTAAATTGGAGAAATAACAGATATGAAACAAGGTAATAGCATGAACTGATACTAAAATTTTTTAGAAACAGAAGGTTTGGCGACAGGCGATTAGAGACGAGGGCGATTTGATCGAGAAGCTCATTTGAGCAGCCATGGCGACACTGGCCGGTGCCACTCCGGCTGGCGAACCTCCCCCCTCCATCTCCCAACCTCCCGCTACTACTCCCACCAACCCACAGCCCCTCGACTATAGCCATTTCCTCAAACCTTCAACCTTGAACTCGACCTCTGCTACGAACCCTAGGTCGACTGCTCCAGTCGAACCTATCTCGTTCAAAAGAGCCACCTTTCTCCAGGGACAGCCTTTTGTTATATTTACAAAATCAGAAGTCGATCGCATGAATTTATTTGAATGCCTTCAATATGCTGTCATTGGTATGTTTTCTTATTGTTGGCCCGATATTCAAGAACTTCGTCGATTAATTCCTGCATAGTGTGGAATTAAGGGTGATTGCAATGTTGGATTGCTCAGAGATAGGCATGTACTTATTCGATTGACGCTATGGCAAGATTTTATCAATTTTACATCCAAACAAGTATATTACTTGGAAGCAAAAAATTGATATGAATAACAGATGAGGACACTAATCTATGCTACTAAGTTCAAGGAAGGAGAAGAAACTTCAAAAGCAATGGCGTGGATTTCATTTCCTAGTCTGCTGCCCTCATACTTTGTAAAGGAATGTTTGTTCTCGCTTGCATTTGCTGTTGGAAAGCCACTTCACCTTGATATGGCAACTATAAACAAGACAAGGCCTAGCGGTGCTAGAGTAAAGGTGCTAGTTGATCTTCAAATTGAATTGCTAAAGAAAGTACGAATGGATATTGAAAATGAGGCTAGTAGAGAACTGAGAACAAAGTGGATTAAAATCCAGTATGATTTTATCCCTATGTACTGCAAACAACGCGAGCTGCAAGACCACAACATGCTAGACTGCTGGAAACTACATCCAGAACTGCTGAATGAAAGCTCTGTTGAGAAATAAAAAGCTAAGGACAGAGGAAAGGAAGCAGCACCATTGATGATTCTATCAAGTGGTAAGGTAGTTGGAAATACTGGTCTACAATGGAAGGAAGTTAATCGAGGGCAAAGCAAAGGCAAACAAATAGGAGAACATTCCAAAGGTAGAATAGAGGTGATGCGAGTTAATACAGCTGCCCAGAAAGTTCAGATAACGAACAAGTTTGCTATCGTGGAAATGGAGCAAAGCAGAGCTAATAAAGACAACCAATTGATCATAATTGAAGAAGAAGTGGGAAAGAGTACACATGTTTCAATGGCAGCAAAGATAGCTTCAGCACCAGGTAGTAGCAAGCCACTACATTTTCCAAAGAAACGGGCAGAAGGAAATGAATGTGAAGATAGAGCAGCTGCTGCTGAGACTAAAGAATCAACAGGTCACCTGGTCAACAGAACATTTGTAGAAAATGTCACAACAAATCAATCATGCCAGGAGATCCCCCCACAATCAACTAATATTATGGTACCAGACAGAATTGTAAATGAGGCTGAAAGAATTCAACTCAGTGAGGGCAAGCTATGGAGTGAGCAAGTAGAGGAAGGTTCAAAGGAAGAAGAATTATCAGATGGTATAGGCAGTGATGAGGATTCAACAGATAAAGAAGAGGAACATGATGTACAAGGCGTAAATGGTAAGGCAAAACAACAAGACATAATGGGAAAAACTCAAAACAAGAATAATGACAAAGATGCTGCAAGAGCTAACAAGAAGATCACAAATATTATAAGTAATGCTGCCCAACATACTAACAACACCTAAGCTTAAGGCAGTTGTCGTTCAAAATTCTGGAGAAATTGATGTTCATAATCAATATGCAAATTGGCAGAATAAGAGCACAAAGTTCACTGGGATACAGACCACTCCAACTGATGAAGTTAAAGCACTAATCAATATGGGGACAGCTGGTAAGAATATCATCAGAAAAACTTTACTTACAAGAGCGGAGAGCACGAGGGAGGCGATAGAGAGAGAAACTACAGAGAGAAAGCTTCACGACGCCGGCCGGTAATACGCCGGCTGGCGACCCCTCCCCCTCCACCTCCCAACCTCCCGCTGCATATTCCACCTACCCAAAACCACTAGACTACAGCCAATTTCTAACCATCAACTCTGAATTCGAACTCGACAGTAAACCCTGGATGGACAGCGACAATCGAACCCATTCCTTTCAAGAAAGCTACTTTCCTACAAGGACAACCTTTCGTTAAATTTACAGAAACAGAGGCTGAACGAATTAACCAAATTGAAGGCCTGTAAGTTTTCATATGGTTGGCCTAACATGCAAGAACTTCGTCGACTAATCTCTACGCAGTATGGAATAAAGGGCGACTGCAACATGGATTACTAAGAGATAGGCATGTGCTAATTCGTCTGACATTGTTGCAACATTTTCTCAATTTCACTTCTAAAACTATGTATTACCTGAAAGCAAGAGATGGATAAGAATACCAGATGAGAACATTAATTTATGACTCTAAGTTCAAGGAAGGAGAAGAAACCTCAGAGGCGATGGCGTGGGTTTCGTTTCCCAGTTTGCTACCAACCTTTTTTGTGAAGGAGTGTTTATTCTCACTGGCATCTGCTGTTGGAAAAACACTACATCTAGATATGGAAACTATAAACAAGACGAGACCTAGTTGTGCTAGAGTAAAAGTTTTGGTTGATCTCATGGCGGAACTACCAAAGAAAGTTAGAATGGATATTGAAAATAAGGCCATTGGTGCACTGAGAACAGAGTGGATTAAAATCCAATATGATTTTCCCAAACATTGTAAACAATGTAAGTTGTAGGGACACGACATGCTTGAATGCTGGAAATTGCATCCAGAATTGATAAAGGAGAATGCTATTGAGAAGCCAAGAACAAAATACAAAGGAAAAGAAGCAGCACCTCTATTGATCCTATTAAGTGGTAAAGTAGTTGGAAACTCTGGTTTACAATGGAAGGAGATTAATCGAGCATAGAAGAAAGACAAACAGGTAGCAGATCAACTCAAAGAGAAATTGGAGATTATACTAGCTATATTAGGAACCCATAAATTACAGACAAATAACAAGTTTGTTGTTCTGGAAATAGAACAAAGCAAAACCAGGATTTTGCAATTGTAGAAGCAGAAGAAGAGAAGAATGCACATGCCTCAATGGCAGCAAAGATAAGTTCACCACCAGGCAGCAGCAATTACCAACAGTCTACAATGAAAGAGATGGAAATGAGTGGAAGAAGAGACATAGTAGCAGCTGCAGCAGGCAATGAACAAACAGTCCAATGGGTGAACAGGCAATTTGGAAACAAGCACACAAATAAATAACTACGGAGTGAACAAGCAGAGGAAGAATTAGAGGAAGACCAAGTGCCAGCTAGTACAGGCAGTGATAAGGAGCCAACTGATGAAGAAGTGGAGCATGACCTACAATGTGCAAATGGTAAATCAAAACATCAAGATACAATGGAAGAAACTCACACAGTGGAAGCAATGATGCCCAGCACACTGACACTTTCTAAACCTACAACAATGGATATACAAAATACAGGAGAGTACGAAGACAGCAAGCAATCAACTGATAGATTGATGAAGTACAGAATGTTCACTGAGATACAGAACACCTCATCTGCCAATCCCAAGCAACAGATCAAAATTGGAACAATTGACTATTCTCATGAGTTTAACATCAACAAAGGCCAGCTGATCCACAACACAATGAACACAGAACTAAATCAAGCAGGTCTCAAATTACAAGTGATAAGTTTTAGAAGTGAAATTGAATAGGGGGAGCAAACTGCTGAAATAGGAAATGATCTTGACGAGGAATCCACCACTCAAAACATAATAAATGCAGCAAGAGAAGTAGATCTTTCACAAAAATTGTTGGATGCAGTGAAATCAACTAAAATAGGCAGGAAGAAACATGGCAAGGAAACTCAATGTGTAGGGGAAGGAGTCCAAACAAGAAGGATCTTATCCAAATCTCAATCCATATCATGAATGGGATCATTTGGAACATAAGGCCAGTCAATACAATGAAAGTCTTTGAAAGGCTTATCAATATGCACAGACAGCACCACTTTCAATTCAATGGAATCATGGAGCCTAAGCAAAAAGCCAGGAAATTAGAAAGATACAGAATGAGAATTGGACTTCCACAATGCTTTGCCAATGTGTCAAATAAGATATGGGTTTTTGTGGATGAGGATCATGAAGTAGACATAATATGTGATATGGAACTGCAGTTAACATTGAAATTAACAGAGGTGGATTCACAAACAACTTTCTTTGTCACCTTTGTATATGCAAAATGTAATGCTAATGAAAGAATTGAACTGTGGGATAGCTTACATAACCTTGCCAAAAACATGGCATTGCCTTGGCTGGTGGGAGGTGACATTAATGGCATATGGGATGAGGAAGAGTAATTTGGAGGACTTCCAATAACACTGAATGAGATTGAAGACTTCAGGCACTGCATCAACACCCGAGACCTCTCTGAACTAAGCTTTAAAGGAAGAATATACACATGGTGGAATAGGAGACCAGAAGAAGACTGCATATTCAAAAGACCGGACAGATGCTTAGCCAACATTTCACTTCAACAATGGTTACCACAACTGGAAGTCACTCACTTTCCAAAAATAGGTTCAGATCATTGCCCATTGTTGCTGACTTGCAACACAAATGCTACATCAACAAAGAGAGCCTTCAAATTTCAAAATTTCTGGATAAAGCACCACAACTTCAAACCAGGGGTAAGAGAGCATTGGAAAGCAGAATTCACTGGAGATCCTTTCATAATTTTCAATCATAAGCCGAAGAAATTGAAAAAAGCACTATCAATATGGAGCAGAACAACATATGGAGATATTCTCCAAAAGATAGCAAGTCTAGAGGAAGTCGTCAAAGTACATGAAGCCCGATTTGAGCTCCATCCTACTGCTCAAAATAGAATAAGACTACAACAAGTGCATGCTGAACTGATCAAGTACTTAACTCTAAAAGAAGAGTTCTGGAAGCAGAAATCAGGCATGACTTGGCTCAAAGATGGAGATACAAATATAAATTCTTTCATGCACAAGTTAATGGCAGAAGAAAGAGGCTACAACTTAGAAGAATTCAGAATAACACGGGCACATGGCTAGAAGACAATGCTGAAATAGCAAATGAAGCAGTCAATTTTTTCAAAACACAATTTCATGAAGACACCCCCATGCAACATTTGAAATACTGAACCACATTCCTACACTAGTAGACAATGCAGACAACTGTCTACTAATGCATCAACCAACAAGGGAGGAAGTTAAAAATGTAGTATTTGGATTGAATGCAGCAAGTGCAGGAGGGCCGGATGGCTTCACTGGATGTTTCTACCAGTCATGTTGGGGTATAATCGAGAATGATATAGTTGATATGGTAAAGGCAGTCTTTAATGGACACACTATTTCCAAGTGTCACACACACAAACCTAGTGTTGCTGCACAAAAAGAAGGAAGTAATTACCTTCTCATATTTGAGAGCAATCAGCCTCAGCAACTTCATCAACAAGATATTCTCCAGAGTAATTCATGACAGATTGGTGATCATTCTACCAAAGCTAATTTCATATGAACAGGCTGGTTTTGTTAAAGACAGAAGCATAGTGGAAAATGTGCTCTTAACTCAAGAGATTATAATAGATATTCGACTCAGAACCAAAGCAGGCCCAAATGTTGTGATTAAACTGGACATGACAAAAGCATATGATAGACTGTCATGGCTATTCCTCACCAAGGTACTAAGGAAGATGGGATTTGAAGAAAGATTCATTGTCTTGATACATGGGTTGGTGGCGAACAACTGGTACTCTGTCCTGATAATTGGAGAACCACATGGTTTCTTCAAATCCACAAGAGGAGTCAAAGAAGGTGATCGTTTGTCACCTGCCCTTTTCATAATAGCAGCAGAAGCCATGTCCAGAGCACTCAATGCTCTTTACTCCAACTCTCATTTATGTGGATTTGGACTACCTAAATTGAGTCCCATGATCAACCACCTGGCATATGCAGATGATACTATCATCTTCTCCTCATCAGATGCCACATCACTTCAGTTGATAATGGAAGTACTGACTGCATATGAAGATGCTTCTGGCCAGCTGATAAACAAGAGTAAATCTGCAGTGTACATGAATCACTCTACCCAACACAAGTGATCAACAAGTTACAAAGGATTACAGAAATCCTACAACAAGATTTCCCTTTCATATATCTTGGATGTCCAATCTTTTACATGAGAGGGAAGAGAGACTACTACCAAGGTCTTATACAAAAAGTGTGATGAACAGGCTTCAAGACCGGAAAAGGAAACTATTATCCATATGGGGTAGGGCAGTACTTATCACACATGTCCTACAGAGCATGCCAATTCATATCCTCTCTGCAGCAAACCCTCCTGCCAATGTGATCAACAAACTTCACGAATTAATTGTACAACTCTTCTAGGGAAATTTCTGTTGGAAATCCAAGAAGGCGCTGGGAGTCATGGAATACATTATGCTTGCCATGTGAGGAAGGGGGTGCAGGTTTCAGATCCTTACATGACATGTCTACAACCTTGTTCTGCAAACTATGGTGGAACTTCAGAACAAAACCAAGTTTACGTAGTACATTCATGAGCCAAAAAGTATTGCAAAAAGCTTAATCCAATAATTGTTCCTTGGAGAGGTGGATCATACATCTGGAAGAAGATGATTGAATGCAGAAGCACTATGGAACATCAAATACAATGGCAACTTAAAATGGGGTCTTCACTATTCTGGTTCGAAAATTGGACAGGACTGGGAGCCTTATACTTTGTTACCCCTCCTGACTTCATACGTGATGAAACTGCACAGAATATACAGGATGTAATAGAAAAACACCATTGGTGGGAAGAGAAGATCAAAGAGATTTTACAAAACGACCTTGCTGCACACATAATAAACAACATCAAACCACCAAATGTTGCAGGTGTGCTAGATGAACCAGTATTGATGCTGGAAACCATAGGTGAATTCACTGTCAAGATAGCATGGGAATATTTGAGGAAGAGGCAGCATCCTGCAAATGCATATAGAAATATATGGGTGCAAGGACTGCCATTCACAATCTCCTTTTTCACGTGGAAAGTCTGCAGAAACAGACTACCACTGGATGACTATTTCAAGAAACTGGGATTTCAAATGGCTTCTATGTATTGGTGTTGTACAGAACCACAGGAAGAGACAAGACAACACATGTTCTTCACATCATATGCTGCAACTAAAGTATGGAGATACTTTATTGGCAATGCAGGAATTGATGTACAAGGCATTACTTTGCACCAAGCAGACTGCAGAGGTGATCCATAGGCTGAAACCAATTATGCAACTCTTACCTTCAGTGATCATATGGGAACTGTGGAAAAGAAGAAATAGCTACAAATATGGGGACACAGTCACAATCAATAGAGTTATCTAGCAAATCACTTCTACTCTCCAAATGCTTATTAATATCAGAAAGCCAGGAATTCAAAACATCCCCCATAAATGGCCAGATATAATCTGTATGATGGAACAATACACTCCCACCTTGAAATACACTAAGGTATATTGGGAATTCCCCAAACAAGGGAGGATCAAAGTCAACACAGATGGCACCTCTAGGGGCAACCCAGGTAAAAGCTCCATTAGCTTTGTTACGAGGAATGAGGAGGGAGATGTAATACATGCCTACAGTAAGAAGATCAAAGAAAGCACAAACACTGAAGCTGAGGCACAGGCAATGGTGGAAGCCTTGAGATTCTGTATCCATAATGATCATTTCCTAATTGACCTTCACACAGACTCTATGATGTTAATGAAGAGCATAAAGGGAGAATGGAGAGTACCTTGGTCCATATAGGAAACTGTTGCAGAAATCAAGGAATTGATGACAAGATGCAATGCAACAATTGAACACACATTCAGGGAAGGCAACAAATTGGCAGACCATATTGCAAACTATGCCCTGGATTTTGGTCCTATTGATTGGCAGTGCTTTGGTGAACTAGACACAAAAAGTAGAAGGCTTGTTAATAGTGATAAAAGTCAATACCCTTATCTGAGAATAAAGGTGATAGGACACAAAGGGAATTAAGCCATCCAAGAAGAAAGGAGATAAGTGGTATAATGAAGTATTCTACAGAGAAGGCTGCATGGGTCTTTAATATATAGCTCAAGAAGTCCACAATAGATCTTTACTGTGAACTTGGGATCAAACAATGACCTCGGCAATTTCCTAACATTTTTGTTAATGTTACAGGTACAATGGAGGGCAAAGCAAAACATCAGCAAGAAGTCAAGTAAACACCATAATGATACAGGAATTCACTCTCTGCTATTTGAAGGCATATTGGGATGCCACTGTACTAAGGAGGAAATGGAGCACTGGATTCATGCTAACAAGATATATTGTTCTGAAGGGAATTTTGAAGATCTGAGCAGTCATCAATAGAATATCAACATTAGTACATTGAATTCAATCAATAGACATCCACATGGAATACAAATCACTGAATGGATCCAATCTACTGTTGAAAAAGCAATAGGGAGAAACACTCTTTCCATTCCTCTTTTAACTAGCACACTGGTTTCCAATCACCCTAAGCATTGTCAGCAAATGCACAGACACAAACAACAAATGGATCACAACAACAACAGCACCTTCTCCAAAATTCTACTGCAGCTCACAACCACAACAACAGCAGAAGAAATTCACACAAAGACATAATATCATTCCTGGGAGCAGTTCAATACCAATACTCAACTCTGGCCCTACATTGCCATAGGAGGAACACAGCAGCAGAAGAGAATCTTTCAAATACACAACAATCATTCGAAACAGCATCCACAGCTCATCTTTATACTCACTCCGATACTTCCTTGGGGTCAGACTATTGCTAAAGTTGCAAACCCAATGCTACACTAGATTTTAGGCCGGACTCTCAAGATACACTCTTCACCAGCAACACAGCAGCAGCAGCAGACACAAAGATACAGCTGTTACACAGGGCAGCATCAACAACACAGGGCTATATCTATCATTTTACACTCCTAAAATCAATATACCACAACAGAAGCCATGTATAGCATCTCCAGTACTACTATGGCCTTTTGTCTGAACACCAATCAAGTCAACAACAAATACCTACACCAGCAGCAGCAAAATACTACTAAACTCAACAACTACCACATCACAGCAGATAACTCGATATGGTCCAGGTTATTGATGAAATTGCAAGGTGTGATATTAGCACTAATGGTGCTCAATCTCTTGCAATTACAACAATCACCATGGATCCTTCCTATTGCAGTACACCAATGGAACTTAAACAACACACAAAGACACATAAACAGCAAGGTGAACTTTCTGAGCCAACAGCAAGTATATGCCACAGAAGCATATCCATAAAAGCAACAGGCATAATCTAATATAGAAGAGCACATAGCCAAAAAGCAGCAAAATAGTAGCAACACAAGCACCATCTCCGACACTGAACTCAGCATCACACTCATCACTGTAAAATGCTTGAAATGGTCCAGATCATTGATGCAGTTGCAAGGTGTGGTATTATCACCTCTGGTGCTCAATCTCTTGCAACTATAGCAATCATCATGGAAACCCCTAGCCATATTGCAACACTAGATACTAGACTTCACTCAGCAGCATACTAAGCCAACATACATCGTAGGACACGGAAGCTGGAGGTAAGGTTTATGTCCCCCTCCTTTTTTGTATTTTGCTTCTATTAATAAAAATTTACAAAAAACAATAAAATAGCTGGCTCCTCTCAACAAGATACTGCAAGCAAAGACCAGATGATTCACAAGACAAAGAACACAGAGCTAATCCAAGTAGCTCCTAAATCAGAATTGGCAGTGCACATATGTACAATTGAAAAGGAGGAGCACACTGTAGAAATAGGAAGAGACCTTGATGAAGAATCCACCTCACAAAATCTCAACAATGTGGCAAGACAAGCAAGTCTTTCACCTAAATTGATGGATGCAGGGAAATCGGCTAAAAGAGGCAAGAAAAAAACTGGGCAAAGACACTCAAAGTGTAGTATCAGGGGTCCAAACCGGAAGGATCCTATCTAAATCCCACAATCAATCATGAATGGGATAACCTGGAATATAAGGTTAGTCAACACAAAGAAAGCCTTTTAGAGGCTTATCAATATGCAAAGACAGGACCATTTTCAATTCATTGGAATTATGGAGTCTATGCACAAAGCCAAAAAACTGGAGAGATATAGAAGGAGGATTGGAATGCCTAAATGATATACCAATGTGTCAAACAAGATATGGGTGTTTGTTGATGATGATCATGAAGTAGACATAATAAATGACATGGAGCAGCAGCTAACTATGAAGCTGACAAACATGGATTCGCAAACTCCCTTTGTTGTAACTTTTGTGTAGGCAAAATGTAATGCTATTGAAAGAATTGAGTTATGGGATAGTTTGTACAATCTTTCCAGAGATATGACAGTGCCTTGGCTTGTTGGAGGTGACTTCAATGTGATATGAGATGAAGAAGAAAACTTTGGTGGACTCCCAGTGTCTCTAAATAAAGTTGAAGACTTCATACACTACATCGATAGTTGTAATATCACTGAACTTGGCTTTAAAGGTAGCATATACACATGGTAGAATGGGAGAGCTGAGGAGGACTGCATATTTAAAAGGCTGGACAGATGCCTAGCTAACTGGGAATTTCAACAATGGCTGCCACAAATGGAGATCACTCATATGTCAAAAATAGGCTCAGATCACTGTCCTATGTTACTAGCTTGTAACCAGGACACTGGACCTGTAAAGAAGGCTTTCAGATTTCTCAACATCAGGACAAAGCATAACTCTTTCAAAGATATAGTCAAAGACCACTGGAAAGCATATTTTGTAGGAGATCCTTTCATTCCATTCAATCACAAACTGAAGAAGTTGAAAAGAGCCTTATCAACATGGAGCAGAGAAACATATGGAGATATTATTCAAAACGTAGCAAGTTTGGAAGAAGTGGTCAAAGTACATGAATCTCAATTTGAACTACACCCTGCTGTCCAGAACAGAGAAAGAGTGCAAAAGGTACAGGCTGAATTGATCAGATATTTTGCTTTAGAAGAAGAATTTTGGAAACAAAAATCTGGCATGAAGAAAGAGATTGCAACTGAAAAGAATACAAAATAGCCTAGGCACATGGTTGGAGGATAATGATGAAATGGCAAAGGAAGCGATCTGGTTTTTCAAAGCACAATTCTATGAGGATACAATTCCTACAATATTTGGAATCGTGGATCATGTTCCTACAATGGTGGATAGCACAGACAACAGCCAACTAATGCAGCAACCAACAAAGGAGGAGATCAAAGAAACTGTGTTTGGACTCAGTGCAGAAAGTGCTAGAGGGCCTGATGGTTTCACTGGAAGCTTTTACCAATCATGCCGGGACATAATTGAAAATGACATACTGGATATGGTCAAAGAAATATTCAATGGCCATACCCTCCCTAAGTTTGTGACACACACAAACCTGGTTCTTCTACCAAAAAGGAAGGAAGTGATCACCTTTTCATAAATGAGACCAATAAGCCTCAGTAACTTTATCAACAAAATCTTTTCCAGAGTCATTCATGACAGAATGGTAAACATCCCGCCAAAGCTAATTTCTGAGGAGCAATCCAGTTTTGTGAAAGGCAGAAGCGTAGTGGAGAATGTCCTCTTGACACAAGAGATAATAACATATATTCGACTGAGAACTAAAGCAGGGCCAAATGTTGTAATCAAACTGGATATGACAAAAGCATATAATAGATTGTCATGGTTATTTTTGACAAAAGTTTTGAGGAAGATGGGATTTAAAAAAAGGTTTATAAGCTTGGTGTATGAGATTGTATCAAACAATTGGCATTCAGTATTACTAAATGGATAGCCACATGTCTTCTTTAAGTCCACAAGAGGGCAAAAGCAAGGTGACCCTCTGTCACCTACTCTGTTCATACTGGCAGCAGAAGCAATGTCCAGAGGATTGAATGCTCTTCACTCCAATCTCTACTTCTGTGGATTTGGATTGCCCAGGTGGAGTCCGAGGATAAACCACCTAGCTTATGCTGATGATACCATCATCTTCTCCTCATCAAATGCTATCTCACTGCAGCTTATAATGGAGGTGCTGACAGCATATGAAAGTGCCTCTGGTCAACTCATATACAAGAGTAAATCTTCTGTGTATATCCATCATTCCACTGCTGAACACATAATTAATAAGGTTCAAAGAATCACTCGAATCTTGAGGCAAGATTTCCCTTTCACATACCTTGGATGTCTGGTCTTTCTCATGAGAAGGAAGATGGACTACTGCAAAGGTCTCATACAAAAGGTGATGGAAAAGCTTCAAGCTTGGAAAGGAAATTTACTGTCCATAAGGGGAAGAGCAGTGCTTATAACACATCTACTACAGAGCATGCCCATATATCTCCTTTCTACGGTAAATCCTCCTGCTTGTGTGATCAATAAATTACATAAGATAATTGCACAATTCTTCTGGTGCAACTCTGTTGGACAGCCAAGAAACGCTTGGCGTCATGGAACACCTTATGCGTACCATGTGCGGAAAGGGGTGCAGGATTTAGGTCTTTACATGACATGTCTACAGCATTGTTTTGCAAATTGTGATGGAACTTCAGAACAAAACCAAGTACGTGGAGTGCTTTTATGAGTCAAAAATACTGCAAAAAGCTTAATCCTATGATTGTTCCTTGGAGAGGGGGATCTCATATATCGAGAAAAATGATTGAATGCAGAAACATCATAGAACATCAAATCTCCTGGAAACCTAAGATGGGATCTTTTCTATCGTGGTTTGAAAAATGGACTAGATTGGGAGCTCAATATTTTGTAACCCCACCTGACTTTATGTGTGATGAAACAGTACAAAACATATATGATGTGGTGCATGATGGCCACTGGAATGAGGGGAAGATCAGAGAACTGCTGCCAGATGATCTTGCTATACGCATACTGGAGAATAGCAAACCACCAGCCCTTATAGATGTGCTTGATAAACCTACATGGATGCCAGAAACTAGAGGTGACTTCCCTGTAAAATCAGCTTGGAAATACCTGAGGAGGAAGCAAAATCCTTCTAATGCTTACAGAAACATCTGGGTGCAAGGGCCGCCTTTCAAGATTTCTTTTGTCATGTGGAAAGTATGGAGAAATAGGCTAACACTCTATGATTTCTTTAGAAAACTAGGCTATCAAATGGCATCTAAATGTTGGTGTTGCGCAGAGCCACAAGAAGAAACAAGACAACATCTATTTTTTACATCATATGCTGCAAGCAAAGTGTGGAGGCACTTCCTTGGTAATGCAGGAATTAACATGAATGGGATCACATTGCATCAGGCTGTGGTTAAATGCTGGACTGTAGAGGTTGTACCTAGATTGAAACTTATAATGCAAGTTTTGCCATCAATAATTGTTTGTGAGCTGTAGAAGAGAAGAAACAGTTAAAAATATGGGGATACAATCACTGTTAATACAGTCATTTACCAGATTACTGCCACCGTTCAATTACTCATAAAGTCAGAAAGCCAGCATCTATGATGGAGGTATACACTCCAAATTTGAAGTACACAAAGGTGCTATGGGAATTCCCCAATCAAGGGTTGTTAAAAGTCAACACAGATAGAGCCTCTAGAGGTAACATAGGGAGAAGCTCCATTGGTTTTGTACTGAGAGATGAATAGGGAGACGTCATATATGCATGCTACAAGGAAATTCAAGAAGGCACAAACACAGAAGCTGAGGCACAGGCAATACTGGAGGACTTGAGATTCTGTGTCCATAATGAACACTTTCTCATAGATCTGCATACCAATTCAATGATGCTACCGAAAGGCATAAAGGGAGAATTGAGAATGCCATGGTCCATTGATGAAACAGTTGCAGGAGTTAAAGAGCTGATGGCAAGATGTAATGCAACAATAACACACAATAATAATATGCTACTTGTTGTAGGAAACACATGAGCAACCAACCTCGCAGATCAACCACATCATCTAACTTGTTTGTTTTTGCATGCCGGTAGGAAGAACTGGCAAATGGCAACTACTTGAGATTTCCACACCGGCCTCTAGCAAATGGACTATCATGGAACAGCACCACACAAGTGACACAATACACGCTCAGCCACATACTAAGCTTCAACTCAAGAATACAGCAATTGATCACCCTACTACTTACCAGCACCCTCAACCTCACACTGCCACAGCAGGAACACAACAGCAGCAGAAGAAATTCTTTCAAAGATACAGCAACTACATAAGGAAGCATCATCAACTCATCCCTCTAGTCACCATGATACACTCTTGGGCAGGAGCGCAGCAGCAGCAGAAGAATCAAAGATACAACAACTACATAAGGTAGCATCAACAGCTCATGCTTCTATCCACCATGATACACTATTGGGGTCAGTCTACTACTGAAGAAGCAATACGCAGCATTTTATAATGCTCTTTTCCATTGATACCATGGCATATAGACTGAACACCAATCAATTTGTGTGTCACGACCCAAACTGGAGGGCCATGACTAGCACCCGACCATACTTGCCGAGCACCAATGTACATTTTATCTAACCTTCTTTATTATCTATTAGGGCTGACGAGATCAATATAAATGGTACACATGGATCATGGACAACCAACAATAAACTATGATGGCATGAACATACATAACGTGGGATGACTAGACAATCAAGAAACTATATACAAGGCATGAGCTACCACGCTACCATGAAAGACTATACAACAAAAACCAGCCAACAAGGCATACCTGGAACATAAGTACTGCAACATAGCCGGAACAGGGACCGGACATACCCATAATGTCTATAACAAAAATGCATACCCAGACCACGACAAGTCCGGAGAAGGGATCTTGCCAATCACCGCTGAACTGGACAGCCTACTGTGGTGGGGGAGCTGCACCTGCCCGTCTATCAGGACCTGCAGCACGACATGCAGCATTGAGTATGTAAGGCAGGGCACCATAACTACGAACAGTAATGTAAGCAGGGATACAGAATATACAACCTGTAACACCTGGGTACCTCTGAGGGCTACTGACTTGAAATGCAAGATACATATGTATATATACATAAACTTTTAAAACATACGCCTCTGTGAGCATCATCATCATCCTATCATACCCGGCCGTAATAGACTCGGTAAAAACGTACCCGGCCATCATAAGGCTCGGTAGAATCGTACCCGGCCACGTGGAGCTCGGTAAATCCCAACTGATCAGTGGTTGCACAATAGGTGTCGTACCTGGCCAACTATAGCGTGGCTCGGTAGAATAAAATAGATACATGTATATAATGCATGCTCGAGTCATGAAAATACATTCTAAGCCTTTTGGAGTGACGTAAGGTTGGTATCCTCTGTACACGTTATTAGGACTAACTCTTCACCATGAACCTTATAAGAATCAGGAAGTACCAAAAACATTGATAATATAAGAACTAGAGAAGCAACATCAACGTCAATCGTTCCATAAGAGGGGAAACAATGTAAGTACTGCTAGCTTCTAAGAGTAGAGTTTCTTTGGAAGCTCGTTCATTACATTACGCACCATCGAAGTCGTGGAAAAGAAAGAAAGGTATAGCCTCACATATGTTGTATATACTGCCCCAATTCAAGCTACGCAACTGTCACAACCCCTTAGTCTACAATAAGAGAAACGATACTATCGTTATCATTTGAGCGTCATAACTATTATATATCGACCACAACCTATTTTATGATGAAACCTCTACTATATATATGACTTCACATAATTCAAAACAATCAGCAAACAGCCCAAACAACATCAATAATAATCATATTGAGCCTCCCAAAACAGTCCATGCACAAGCTAATCACTTCATACATACGATGGCCACCGTAGTCGTGTCAAACGACCCGGAAATGCTACGAAGAACTATCAGCCCACAAACCTAAATCTATATGGTGTTTCTCCACACCCTTGTTCCTCCAAAACTCCACAAAATAATAGTAAAACACATAGCCCAACAGCAACACAAAACAACCCACAAAAGAGTCTGCTACAAGTGAATAACTCGAACTCATGGCTTCCGATCACCGTCCCGTGAGTTCTTACATGTATTGAACGAATTACCATGAATTCACAGGAGAAAAAATGTATGAAAGAGAGCAGTAAAATTACCTTACTTGTTGGATAACTCATCCCTTTCCTTGGTTCTTCAAACTCTAGGCTTCACCCCCAATTAGAACTTGAAAGAGATGGAAAATCGATTAGGGTTTGTGTGGGTTTTTTGGGGAGTGGTTGCAAGGGTTCAATTTGGTTTTGAAGGTATGAAATAAGGGTGAAATAACTGAGTTTATAATCCCTTAAAATTCCTCTCTTGGACGACTTTGGGACTTTTAATTTTGTCCTATAATTTTGGCAACTAGGTGATGCACCTACTTGTCACCTACCAATCTACGCAGGTCTGCGGAAATACAATTATCTCTATACTCCGAGATCGTATTGTCAAATGGTTTAATGCGTTGGAAACTAGACTCATAGATATTTAATTTGCTAGGTAGATGACCCCGTAATTCCTTGTAAAGTGGGAGAAAAGCTTAGAAACATTTGACCTAATGTTTAAGTAAAATTATGAACCTAAGTTGCGACAACTTTTGTCGACTTTTGTTTCATAACTCGTTTGACTTCAAGACCTATGATACGGATATTATATGATTCAAATGCGATAAAAAAATTACCTTTTGAGTGTATTAAGCACCTCTAGATTTACCCGAAAATATGAGTTACAACATCCTTGATTCGTTTAACTCCTAATACTTGTTAATCACCCGTGTACACCCTTATATCACTTAAGACCAATAGGATTAACTTCTTATCATCTCAAAGATAATTACTTCTTGGATTTATGTTAAATAACATATAGAGTGAACTAACACGTGTGGATATGGGTTGTAACACCCTCCCCCCTTAGGAACATTCGTCCTCGAATGTAAGGGTTCATGGGGAGTTTAAATCATCGTGGATTCCGGCCGAGTTCCTCTCATAAATAGAGGATGAACTTGCAAGTCGTTAACTCAATGTATGGCCTTACAAGAGTATGCAAATTTATGGACATGTACATTATCTGCATATCACCATTTTGTATTAAGGAAAAGTATTCTCAAGTTATTGATTACCTCATAGAGTTGTTCCACCTTCTAATGCATCCCGTGTTCCCCTAGCATCCTCGTTATCTTCATTCTGGAACAGGTAAGGGTATTTATACTTCATCTCCTCTTCTATTTCCCATGTCATTTCTTACATATTTTTGTTCCTCCACAATACTTTGACGGAAGCTACATCTTTTGTTCTCAGGTTGCGGACTTGTCGATTTAATATAGCCACTGGCACTTCTTCATATGATAGATCTTCTGTAACTTGTACATCTTTGATAGGGACGACTCGAGAAGGGTCTCCAATACATTTTGTCGACATAGATACATGGAATACCGGATGGACAATTTCCAATTCGGATGGCAGTTCTATCTCATAAGCAACATGTCCAATTCGTCGAAGAATTTGATACGGACCGATATACCTTGGACTCAGCTTACCATTCTTCCCAAAACGCATAACACCCTTCATTGGTGAGATCCTCAGGAAAACCCAATCACCAACCTCAAACTCCAGATCACGAAGTCGGACATCGGAATAAGACTTTTGCCTGCATTGTGTCGTCCTCAATCGTTCCTGTATCACCTTCACCTTCTTGGCTTGGTGAATCAAATCTGGCCCATATAATTCTGTTTCACCGTCTTCGAACCATCCAACTTGTGATCTACATCTCCTCCCGTATAGTGCCTCGTATGGGGGCATTTTAATACTGGAATGGTAGCTATTATTGTAGGAGAATTCTATGAGTGGAAGATGGTCATCCCAATTTCCCTTAAAATCTAGAACACATGCTCATAGCATATCTTCCAGTGTCTGAATGGTACGTTCAGCTTGTCCGTCCGTCTGCGGATGAAATGCAATGCTGAGATTCACTTGTGTGCCTAAACCCTTCTAAAAGGACCTCCAAAAGTTAGCCGTAAACTAAGCTCCTCGGTCTGATATAATAGATACCAGCACACCATGAAGCCTAACAATCTCCTTGATATACAACTTCGCATAATCTTCAGCCGTGTAAGTTGTTTTAACTTGTAGAAAATTGGCACATTTTGTAAGTCAATCAATTATCACCCAGATGGAGTCAAACTTATGATAAGAGCGAGGTAATCCAATAATGAAGTCCATATTAATCACCTCCCATTTCCAGGTCGGAATCACTATATTCTGAAGCAATCCATCGGGTTTCTGATGTTCTATCTTTACTTGTTGACAATTGGGACACTGGGCTACAAATTCTGCAATAGACTTCTTCATGCTATCCCACCAATATTGCTCTTTTACATCATGATACATCTTTGTCGAGCCGGGATGGATGGAATATCGGGATTAATGAATCTCATTCATAATCTTCTCTCGCAACCCTGCCACATTAGGCACACATAATCGGCCCTGGTATCTCAATGCCCCATCTCCTCCAATCTCAAAAGCCGTAATTTTACATAGATGAATGCTCTCTTTCAATCGTACTAAGATAGGATCTTCATATTGTCGTGCTTTTACCTGGGCAACCAAAGATGATTCTGATGTATCATGTACAGTAACACCTCCGTCATCAGAGTCTAATAATCCGATTCTCATATTGGCTAGCTGATGAAGCTCTTTAGTCAACCCCCATCTACCTGTTTCAATGTGTACTAAGCTTCCCATTGACTTACGGCTGAGAGCGTCTGCCACAACATTGGCTTTACCGGGATGATACAATATCTCGACTTTATAATCATTCAGTAATTCGAGCCACCTACGCCTCAAGTTCAACTCCTTTTGACTGAAGAGGTATTGTAAACTCTTGTGATCTGTGTAGATGTCAACATGGACGCCGTATAAGTAGTGCCTCCATATCTTCAGAGCATATATTACTGCAGCCAATTCCAAATCATGGGTTGGATAATTCTTTTCATGCTTCTTCAATTGTCTTGATGCATAAGCAATCACCTTCCCACGCTGCATCAATACGCACCCCAAACCTATACCTGAGGCATCACAATATACCACATAACCTTCTGTTCCTTTGGGAAGAGTGAGCACTGGCATCTGTAATACTATCTGCATATAAGTTATGATCCTGAAGCATCTGTAATACTATCTGCAAGTGGCCCGCATGTTTCGCCTCCGAACGAGAATACACCAGAATGTCATCACGGAATACAATCACGAACACATCAAGATAGGGCCTGAATACAGTATTCATGAGATCCATAAAAGCTACTGGGGCATTTGCTAGCCCGAACGACATCACCAAGAACTTAAAGTGCCCATATCTTGTCTGGAAGGCTATCTTTGGAATATCCTTCTCCTTAACCCTCACCTGATGATACCCTGAACGTAAGTCAATCTTGGAGAAATACTTGGCACCCTGGAGTTGGTCAAAAAGGTCGTCAATTCTTGGAAGCGGATACTTGTTCGTTATAGTAAACTTATTCATTTGTCGATAGTCGATACACATCCGTAACGAACCATCTTTCTTCCGCACGAATAAGACTGGCGCACCCCAAGGTAAAGTGCTAGGCCTAATGAAGCCCTTATCCAGCAAGTCCTTCAACTGCGCCTTTAACTCTCGCAACTCTGTCGGGGCCATTCTGTATGGAGGGATAGAGATCGGTTGAGTGTCAGGCAACACATTAATGCTAAACTCAATCTCCCTTTCAAGAGGAAGGCCTGAGAGTTCATCTGGAAAAACATCTAGAAATTCATTGACCACGGGGATTGATTGAAGAGTAGGCAGCTTCGCATTCGCATCCCTAACGCGAACAAGATGATAAATATAACCTTTTGAGATCATTTTCCTTGCCTTAAGATAGGAAATAAACCTACCTTTTGGTGTAGCAATGTTCCCCTTCCATTCAATGATGGGTTCGCCATGAAATTGAAACCTAACCATCTTCGTACGACAGTCAACATTTGCATAGCATGAGGCCAACCAGTCCATTTCCATTATCACATCGAAATCAACCATTTCTAACTCAAATAAATTTGTCGAGGTTTGACGACTACAAATCGTCATAGTGCAACCTCTATAAACCCTTCTAGCAATCACAGAATCTCCTATTGGAGTAGATACCGCAAGGGGTTTACTTATCAATTCAGGTTCAATGCAAAATTTATTAGCCACAAAGGGTGTAACATATGATAATGTAGATCCCGGATCAATCAGCGCATATACATCATAAGAAACACAGACAATATACCTGTAACAACATCTGGAGACGACTCGAGATCCTGTCGACCTACTAGAGCATAGGTTTGATTTTGAGCACCACTCGAACTCGGCATTGCACCTCTACCTCTACCACGACCTGTCGACTGCTTAAAACCCCGTGCTAGAGGTCAAACTGATGAGGAAGAACAAGACACAGATCCAGTCGGCTGAGCCATACCATCACCTCCTCTGTTAGGACAATCCCGCATCATATGGCCAGGCTGTCCGCAAGAATAACATGCATCAGAACCTTGACGGCACAATCCAAATTGGACCTTGCTGTACTGATCACAACGTGGTGTTGGGGGTCTCGTTTGACTAGTATCCCTGTGATGTTGCGAGCCTGATGCCCGCGAACTCTGACCTAGACCAGAATAGGTAAATCGATCATATCGAGGTCTCTGGAACTGTGGAGGAGCACTAGCTGCAGGTGGCGCCGAACTTCTGGAAGACTGGGGCTTGACGCTGCCTCTGAAGTCATTAGAATAACTTGCAAATCTCGCCCTCTTATGCTGGCCCCTATCCTGCTCCCTATCTGCCCTCTGCGGGCACTTACGATCCTCTAGGGTATGGGCATAATCCTGAATACGGGAAATATCCATGCCCTCTACCAAGGAGGCTATCGTGCACTTATTTATCAGATATGGTCCCAACCTGTTCACGAACAAATGAACCCTATCACTCATCTCGGCCACCATATGGGGGGCATACCTTGCTAAAGAATCAAACTGCATACTGTACTCTCGCACACTCATATTACCTTGTCTAAGTTTCAAGAACTTATCAGCTCTAGCTCGTTGTATCTTAACTGGCAAGTAGTTACTAAGAAAGGCCTCAGAAAATTCCTTCCACACAGCTGGAGGAGCGTTCGAACCCCTGGATCTCTCCCAACTATCATACCAGAGAACCGCTAAATCCCGTAGCCGATAAGAAGCCAACTCTACTGCCTCTGTATCACTAACATGCATAACCCGCAGTGTACAATAAACCTGGTCAATAAAAGTCTGCGGTCCTCCTTGGGGTTTGATCCGGTAAACACTCGAGGGTCTAAATTAAAAAAATCACGAACTCTCGTACTAACTAGTTTATCAACAGCACTCATATTCTGCCTCTGAGCCTGAGCAGCTACCAAGGTAGTCAATAACTGCAAAGCACTCCGCATATCCTGGTCTGTACTGCCGGACGGAGGAACTAGAGGTGCTGGGTGCCTCCTAATATCCTTTGGAGGAGACAGAGTAGATGAGGTATGAGACGACATCTCGCTCTGAGCCTCACTTTGGCCTGCTCTGCCTTGAGGCACCTGACTGGTACCCTCTCCCGCAGCTGTATCAAGCCGTCTACTAATGGTTTTCTTCCTAGTCGAAGGCATCGCTGAAGGAAAACAAGGTGAATATTAAAGACAAACACTTACGACTCAACTCTATGCACGATCTAGATTTAGGAAGAAGGTAACAACCCTAGATGTCATGTAGCCTCCTGATTATAAATGTGGCACGCTACACATCCATAATCAAGACTCTACTAGATACGGCTCATAGACAATCCCTAGGACAGACTGGCTCTGATACCAAGTTTTTCACGACCCAAACTGGAGGGCCATGACTAGCACCCGACCATACTTGCGGAGCACCAACGTACATTTTATCTAACCTTCTTTATTATCTTATAGGGCTGATGAGATCAATATAAATGGTACACATGGATCATGGACAACCAACAATAAAATATGATGGCACGAACATACATAACGTGGGATGACCAGACAATCAAGAAACTATATATAAGGGATGAGCTACCACGCTACCATGAAAGACTATACCACAAAACCCAGCCAACAAGGCATACCAAACTATACATGAGTCGACACCTGTCTATGAGCCTCTAAAGGAACATAAGTACTGCAACATAGCCGGAACAGGGTCCCAACATACCCATATTGTCAATAACAAAAATGCATACCCAGACCGCGACAAGTCCGGATAAGGGATCTCGCCAATCACCGCTGAACTGGGCAGCCTACTGTGGTGGGGGAGCTGCACCTGCCTGTCTATCAGGACCCGGAGCACCACATGCAGCTTCCACAAATAAAAGGACGTCAGTACGAATAAAGTACTGAGTATGTAAGGCAGGGAACCATAAGTACGAACAGTAACGTCAGACATGAAATGCATGATACATATGTATTTATACACAAACATTTAGAACATACGCCTCTGTGGGCATCATCATTATCCTATCATACTCGGTCGTAATAGGCTCGGTAAAAACGTACCCGGCCATCATAAGGCTCGGTAGAATCGTACCCGGCCACGTGGAGCTAGGTAAATCCCAACTGATCTGTGGTTACAAAATAGGTGCCATAGACGGCTGACTATAGCGCGGCTCGGTAGAGTAAAATAGATACATATATATAATGCATGCTCAACTCATGAAAATACGTTCTAAGCCTTTTGGAGTGACGTAAGGTTGGTATCCTCTGTACACGTTATTAGGACTAACTCTTCACCATGAACCTTATAGGAATCAGGAAGTACCAAAAACATTGATAACATAAGAACAAGAGAAGCAACATCAACCTCAATCGTTCCATAAGAGGGGAAACAATGTAAGTCACTGCTAGCTTCTAAGAGTAGAGTTCTTTGGAAGCTCGTTCATTACATTACGCACCATTGAAGTCGTGCAAAAGAAAGAAAGGGATAGCCTCACATACCTTGTATATACTGCCCCAATCCCAAGCTATGAAACTATCTCAACCCCTTAGTCTACAATAAGAAAAATTATACTATCGTTATTATTTAAGCGTTGTAACTATTATGTATCGACCACAACCTGTTTTACGATGGAACGGACAGCACCTCCCCTATATATATGACTTCAAACAATTCAAAACAATAAGCAAAAAGCACAAGCAACATCAATAATAATCATATTGAGCCTCGCAGAACAGTCCACACACAAGCTAATCACTTCATACATACGATGGCCACCGTAGTTGTGTCAAACGACCTAGAAATGTTACGAATAACTATCAGCCCACAACCCTAAATCTATATGGTGTTTCTCCACACGCTTCTTCCTCCAAAACACCACAAAAAAGTAGTAAAACACGTAGCCCAACAGCATCACAAAACAGTCCACAAAAGAGCCCGCTACAAGTGAATAACTCGAACTCACGGCTTCCGATCACCGTCCCGTGAGTTCTTACATGTATTGAACGAAATAGCATGAATTCACAGGAGAAAAAATGTATGAAAGAGAGCAGTAAATTCTAGGTTTTACTGATTCTTCAAATTCTAGGTTTCACCTCCAATTAGAACTTGAAAGAGAGGGAAAATTGATTAGGGTTTATGTGGGATTTTTGGGGAGGGGTTGCAGGGCTTCAATTTGGTTTTGAAGGTCTGAAATAAGGGTTAAATAACTGAGTTTTTAATCCCTTAAAATTCCTCTCTTGGACGACTTTGGGACTTTTAATTTTGTCCTCTAATTTTAGCAACTAGGTGATGCACCTACTTGTCACCTACCAATCTGCGCAGGTCTGTAGAAATACAATTATCTCTATACTCCGAGATCGTATTGACAAACGGTTTAATGCGTTGGAAACTAGACCCATAGATCTTTAATTTGGTAGGTAGATCACCCCTTAATTCTTTGTAAATTGGGAGAAAAGCTTAGAAACATTTGACCTAATGTTTAAGTAAAAATATGAACCTAAGCTGCGACAACTTTTGTCGACTTTTGTTTCATAACTCGTTTGACTTCAAGACTTATGATACGGATATTATATGATTCAAATACCTTAAAAAAAAGTCCTCTTGAGTGTATTAAGCACCTCTAGGTTTACCTAAAAATATGAGTTACAACATCCTTGATTCGTTTAACTCCTAATACTTGTTAATCACCCTTGTACACCCTTATATCACTTAAGACCAATAGGATTAACTTCTTATCATCTCAAAGATAATTACTTCTTGGATTTATGTTAAATAACATATGGCTAGAACTAACACGTGTGGATATGGGTTCTAACATTATGCAACTCGAGCGACATTTCAAATCACCAAGTCAGCCCAAACCAAAAGAACACAGAGGCTCAGATCAGCAAAATCACTGCCAGCAACAGAAGAAACTCAACAACAACAACCTCACCTCTCAAATGCAGCACACAAGGCAAACTCAAATAATACACCAGCACCCGCAGCAGCAAGCCTCCACTGAACTCAACAACTTTCGCACCACTGGAGATAGATTGGTATGGTCCATATAATTGATGCAATTGCAAGGTGTGGTATTAGCACTAATAGTACTCAATCTCTTGCAATTACAGCAATCATCTTTAATATTCCCTGCCACCATACACCATTGGAACCCAGACAACACAGCTACACAGGAACAACAATATGAACAGCCAAAGTCAGCAGCAACTACATGACACAGATGCACAACTAACAGATATGCAACAGAAGCAACATTCTGAAACAAATATAGATGATCACAGAGTCATAGAGTAGCAAAGTCAGCACACAAAACAAAATAATTTGATATACCATCAGCAGCAAACTAAATTTCAAATAGCAGCAACACAAACACCAATTCCTCCACTGAACTCAGCATCTCCTACAACGCTGTAAATAGCTTCAAATGGTCCAGATCATTGCTGCTGTTGCAAGGTGTGGTATTAGCATCCTTGGTGCTCAATCTGTTGCAACTACACCAATCCTCGTGGACTTTTGCCCCCACAATACATTAATGGAAACCACACAACATACAATAATAAAGCAGCAGTATAACAAGCCATCACCAATTACATGTCATAGAAGCACTACCAACAGGTTACCAACTGATGCATCAAGCCAAACACACAACCTAACAGAAGACACAAGATACAAACATACACTCAACAGCAGTAGACCCAGCACACAGGCTACCTTCCCAACTTCAGAACAAATAGCAGCAATTAGAATATTGCTAACTCAACACAAATAACACTACCATCCAATTACAGGGCAGACTCAGATAGCCATCTTCAACTTGGCTTTCCTTTCCCCCAAGGTCAAAGAAAAATTGAAGATAGCTCGCACATTTTTTTCACACTTTTGGGAACTCTAGAAATCACAAATAGATGTCAGATGTATATACAAGTGATCACATCCCTCAACCACCTAATAGAAGTAGGAACATATGTACTTTTTTGTACGGCTGACGTAGGAAAATTTCACTTTGTTTTTGTACATACTATTGTCTATCAATGTAAAATAGACAATCGCCACATCCCTATAGGTTTAACACCTTACTACTTTTTAGGTGCAATTAGTTATCACCTAAGGATGACTAAGTGTACACTCATTCACTTTTGAGATTTAAGGTTCATGTCCCCCTCCACTTTTGTATTTTGCTTCTACTAATAAAACTTATATTTAACCCAAAAAAAAACTAAAATTTGAACATGGAAATAACATAAAAGAAGAAGGAGAACCAAAATGAACATATACGGACAACAACTGCTAGAACAAGGAAGAAGAAAACAAGAAGAAACGTTCCCGCCAAAGCTCTTAGCAACATGAGATAAATAACAAAAATCAGCATGAGATACCACCTCGTGTACTATTAGAATCGCCACCGAGATACCTCCTAGTATAAATCAAGAATCAGTACCTAGGTACCGCCTCGTATTCACACTCCTCCATTTTAATCACAATCTTTACTTATAGCATCGCGAGAGCCTTGCATTTGAAATAGGTTTTAGAAACACTTTTCCCGAAATAGCTACACCCACTTTAGCCCATCTAATGGTGCCGCGTGGCTTCATGTAGTTCCCCTACAAGAGACACACACATAAGTCCTTCCTTATACCGCCGCATGCACATTAACCCTAAGCCTTATACCGCCGCATGCGCGTCAATATCACACCACAATCAAAACTAACACCACAAGTGACCATATACTACAATTTGACAAAAAACAACAATATCAATGATGCCAGGAAAATAGCCCATTGCTCCACCAGAACGGGTAAAAGAATATAGGCAGCAACAATGAAGGTAAAACGCTCAACAAGGAAGTGGTTTCAACAATAACAATTTCGCCTCAGCGGTTTTCACAACTTCAACACCAATTACTCAACCATGAGAAAGATAACGTATATATTAGACAAGAATAACTCACAATGGAAAGATAACATGTAACAATGGCTGCAAATAATAAAAATCAACAATGAAGGTGAAAGAGATAACGTGAACTATAAAATCAATTAATGATAATCGACAATGAAAGAGATAACTTATATAATGACATCAAATAATGATAATCAACAATGAAGAGATGGCATGCAACAATAAGAGAATCAACAATTTCAACTAAAGCATGAGAACAATCTATCAATTAGGATGTAGAACAGGCGTTAACGAAATCATTTAATGCATGTAAGGATAGAGTAACACAAGTGATATCAGATTGACTATGAGAATTTACAAATTTATATGACAACTAAATTAAGGCATGGAAATTATCTAAGTATTCTAAAAGGGTCAAATACCACGTACGACCCGTGTACGTGCTCGTAACCTTGCGTACACGGTTTTCACATAGCATAAATGAATCAATCAATACCAATCCTAATGGGAAGTTTCCCCCACACCAAATTAGGCAAGGTACTTACCTCAACTATGCCAATTAAAGATGCGGAAATAGCTTTTCCCTTAAAATATGCCTCCACACGGCTCAAATATAACTAAAATTTACTTAATATCATCAAATTTCCCTCTGTAGGATGTCGTGTTGGCACCTAGTCTCTACTACTAGGTATGTGTAACAGTTAATAATAAGATGACAAAAAGAGTTAACAAAATATTAACACAAGGTTGAATAACTAATATAAACTTCCGAAGATCGGATCAACAACAATACACTCCCCAAAATCGGTGGAACTAAATCATAAGCTCTTCAAAGTTGGCTAAAGTGTCTAGTACATCATTTGAAATAGGTTTTAGAAACAATTTTCCCGAAATAGCTATGCCCACTTTAGCCCATCTAATGATGTTGCGTGGCTTCATATAGTTCCCATGCACATTAACCCCAAGCCTTATACCACCGCATACGCGTCAATACCACACCACAATCACAACTCACACCACAAGTGCCCATATATCACAACTTTCCAAAAAACAACAATATCAATGACTCCAGGACAATAGCCCATTGCTCCAACAGAACGGGTAAAAGTATATAGACAACAACAGTGACGGTATAATGCTCAACAAGAAAGAGGTTTCAACAATAACAATCTCGCCTCAACGTGATAACGGTTTTCAAAACTTCAACACCACTAACTCAACAATGAGAAAGATAATGTCTAACCATTATATTAGACAAGAATTACTCATAATGGAAGATATATATTGTAACAATGACTGCAAATAATTAAATTTAAAAGTGAACGAGGAAATATGTAAAATAGCTTCAAAAAATGATAATCAACAATAAAAGAGATAACATGACCAATAACTTCAATAAATGAAAATCAACAATGAAAGAGATAACGTATATAATGACTTCGAATAATGATAATCAACAATGAAGAAGAATCAATAAGTTCAACTAAAGCATAAGAGCAATTTATCAATTAGGATGTAGAACAAGTGCTAACGAAATAATGTAATGTATGTAAGGATAGACTAACACAAGTAACAGTAGATTGACTATGAGAATTTAGAACTTGATATGACTACCAAATTAAGGCATGAAAGTGTCTAAGCAGTCTAAATGGGTCAAATACAAAGTACAACCCGTGGACCCACTCGTCACCTTGCGTACACGGCATTCACATAGCAAAAATGATTCAATAAGTACCAATCCCAAGGATTAGTTTACCCCACAAAAAGATAGGCAAGATACTTGCCTCAACTAGGCCAATTAAATACGCGGAAATAGCTTTTCCCTTAAAATATGCCTCCACACAGCTCAAATCTAACAAAAATCGATTTAATATCATCAAATTTCCCTCCGTAGGATGTCGTGATGCTACCTAGTCTCTAAGACTAAGTGAGTCTAACAGTTAATAATATGCTGACAAAATTTGTTAACAAAATACTAGAACAAGGTTGAATAACTAATACAAACTTCTGAAACTCGGATCAACAACAATATACTCCCCCAAATCGGTGAACTGAATTATAAGCTCAACAGAGTCAGCTAAAGTTTCTAGTACATTACCGTCTGAAATAGTAAATAAGAATACGTTAGGTGACTCCAAGGGATGCAGGCATAGAACAAGTGTACCTTAATGTCTCCAAAGCAGCAATTCAATTCAAGTGTTGCCTCCTGCACGGGCAAACGTACCTGGATCTACACAAAAATTGTGCAGAAGCTTAGTATGAGTACACCACAATGGTACCCAGTAAGTATCAAGCCTATCCTCGATAGTGTAGTGACGAGGCCAGTTCATGACACCTACCATGATATAAATAATCAAAATGAAACCATAATAGCGAATAATAATCGAAATCGGAGAAATAACATATATGAAACAAGATAATAACATGAACTAATACCAGAACTTAAACATGGAAATAACATAAAAGAAGAAATTGAGGAGAACCAAAATGAACATATATGAACAACAACTGCTAGAACAAGGAAGAGAAAAACAAGAAGAAAAGTTCACCCCAAAGTTGTTTGCAACTTGAGATAAATAATAAAAATCACAAAGAGATACCGCCTCGTGTACTATAAGAATCAGCACCGAGGTAGCGTCTGGTATACATCAAGAATCACAACCTAGGTATCGCCTCGTATTCACATTTCTCAATTTTAACCACAATCTTTCCGTATAGCATCGCGTGAGCTTTACATTTGAGATAGGTTTTAAAAATAATTTTCCGAAATAGCTACCCCCACTTTAGCCCACCTAATGACGCCGCGTGGCTCACGTAGTTACCCTACAAGAGATAGGCAAATATGTCCCGCCTTATACCACCGCATGCACATTAACCCGAAACTTTATAACGCCGCATACGCGACAATATCACACCACAATCACAACTCACACCACAAGTGCCCATATATCACAACTTTCTAAAAAAACAACAGTATTAATGATTCCAGGACAATAGCCCATTGCTCCACCAGAATGTGTAAAAGAATATAGACAACAACAATGAACGTAAAATGCTCAACAAGGAAGAGGTTTCAACAACAACAATTTTGCTTCAACGAGATAACGGTTTTCACAACTTCGACACCGTTAACTCAGCAACAAGAGAGATAATGTATATCCATTACTTTAGACAGGAATAACTCACAATGGAAGATATAACATGTAACAATGACTGCAAATAATAGAAATCGAGAATGAAAGAGGCAACATGAAAAATAACTTCAAATAATGATAATCAACAATAAAAGAGATAACATGAACAATAACTTCAATTAATGACGATCAACAATGAAAGATATAACATATATATTGACTTCAAATAATGATAATCAACAATGAAGAGATAGCATGTAAGAATAAGACAGTCAACAATTTCAACTAAAGCATGAGAGCAATTTATCAATTTGGATGTAGATGAAGTGCTAACGAAATAATGTATTGCTTTTAAGGATAGGCTAACACAAGTAAAATTAGATTGACTATGAGAATTTAGAACTTGATATGACTACCAAATTAAGGCATGAAAGTGTCTAAGCAGTCTAAATGGGTCAAATACAACGTACAACCCGTGGATCCACTCGTCACCTTGCGTACACGGCATTCACATAGCAAAAATGATTCAATAAGTACCAATCCCAAGGAGTAGTTTTCCCCACACAAGGATAGGCAAGATACTTGCCTCAACTAGGCCAATTAAATACGCGGAAATAGCTTTTCCCTTAAAATATGCCTCCACACAGCTCAAATCTAACAAAAATCGATTTAATATCATCAAATTTCCCTCCGTAGGATGTCGTGATGCCACCTAGTCTCTATGACTAGGTGAGTCTAACAGTTAATAATATGCTGACAAAAATTGTTAACAAAATACTAAAACAAGGTTGAATAACTAATACAAACTTCTGAAACTCGGATCAACAACAATATACTCCCCAAAGTCGGTGAACTGAATTATAAGCTCAACAGAGTCAGCTAAAGTTTCTAGTACATTACCGTCTGAAACAGTAAATAAGAATAGGTTAGATGACTCCAAGGGATGCAAACATAGAACAAGTGTACCTTAATGTCTCCAAAGCAGCAATTCAAATCAATTGTTGCCTCCTGCACGGGCAAACGTACCTGGATTTGCACTAAAATTGTGCAGAAGCTTAGTATGAGTACACCACAATGGTACCCAGTAAGTATCAAGCCTATCCTCGATAGTGTAGTGACGAGGCCAGTTCATGACACCTACCATGATATAAATAATCAAAATGAAACCATAATAGCGAATAATAATCTAAATCGGAGAAATATCATATATGAAACAAGATAATAACATGAACTAATACCAGAACTTAAACATGGAAATAACATAAAAGAAGAAATTGAGAAGAACCAAAATGAACATATACGGACGACAACTGCTAGAACAAGGAAGAGCAAAACAAGAAGAAAAGTTCCCTCCAAAGTTGTTTGCAACTTGAGATAAATAATAAAAATCACAATGAGATACCGCCTCGTGTACTATAAGAATCAGCACTGAGGTAGCGTCTGGTATACATCAAGAATCACAACCTAGGTACCGCCTCGTATTCATATTTCTCAATTTTAATCACAATCTTTCTTTATAGCATTGTGTGAGCCTTACATTTGAAATAGGTTTCAAAAACAATTTTCCCGAAATAGCTACCCCCACTTTCGCCTAAGTACTGACACCGCGTGGCTTCACGTTATTCCCCTACAAGAGACACGTACATAAGTCCTGCCTTATGCTACCGCATGCACATTAACCCCAAGCGTTATACCGCCGCATGCGCATCAATATCACACCACAATAACAACTCACCGCAAGTGCCAATATATAACAACTTGCCAAAAAAACAACATCAATGATTCCAGGACAATAGCCCATTGCTCCACCAGAACGGGCAAAAGAATATAGACTACAACAATGAAGGTAAAACGCTCAACAAGGAATAGGTTTTCAACAATAAAAATTTCGCCTCAACGTGATATCGGTTTTCACAACTTCAACACAAATAACTCAACAATGAGAGAGATAATGTATATCCATTATATTAGACAGGAATAACTCATAATGGAAGATATAACATGTAACATTGAATGCAAATAATAATAAGCAACAATGAACGATGCAACATGAAAAATAACATCAAATAATGATAATCAACAATAAAAGAGCTAACATGAACAATAACATCAATTAATGATAATCAACAATTAAAGACATAACATATATAATGACTTCAAATAATGATAATCAACAATGAAGAGATGGCATGTAACAATAAGAGAGTCAACAAGTTCAACTAGAGCGTGAGAGCAATTTATAATTAGGATCTAGAAAAAGTGCTAACAAAATCATTTAATGCATGTTGGTATAGACTAACAAAAGTAACATTAGATTGACTATGAGAATTTAGAACACGATATGACAAATAAATTAAGGCACGGAAAGTGTCTAATTAGTCTAAACGGGTCAAATACCACGTATAACCCGTATACCCACTTGTCACCTTGCGTACACGGCTTTCACATAGCACAAATGAATCAATAAATACCAATCCAAAGGGGTAGTTTCCCCCACTCAAAGTTAGGGAAGATACTTACCAAAACTAGGCCAATTAAACACGCGGAAGTAGCTTTTCCCTTAAAATATGCCTCCACAGAGCTCAAATCTAACCAAAATCAATTTAATATCATCAAATTTCTTTCCGTAGGATGTCATGATGGCACCTAGTCTCTACGACTAGGTAAGTGTAGAAGTTAATATTAAGCTCATAAAAATAGTTAACAAAATACTAAAACAAGGTTCAATAACGATATAAACTTCCGAAAATTGGATCAACAACAGTACACTCCCCAGAATTAGTAGAATTGAATCATAAGTTGTACAGAGTAAGCGAAAGTCTCTAGTACGTCACCGTCTGAAACAGTAAATAAGAATCGGGAAGGTGACTCCGAGGGATGCGGACATGGAACAAGTGTACCTCGAAGTCTCCAATGAAGCAGCTCAAATCAACTGTTGCGTCCTGCCCAGGCAAACATACCATGATCTACACAAAAATTGTGCAGAAGCGTAGTATGAGTACACCACAATGGTAGCGAGTAAGTATCAAGCCCACCCTCGATAGTGTAGTGATGAGGCCAATTCAAGACACCTACCATGATATAAATAAATAGAATGAAACCATAAGAGCGAATAATAATCGAAATCGGAGAAATAAGAGATATGAAACAAGATAATAGTATGAACTAAACCAGAATTTAAACGTGGAAATAACATAAAAGAAGAAATTGAGGAGAACCAAAATGAACATATACGGACAACAACTGCTAGAACAAGGAAGAACAAAACAAGAAGAAACGTTCCATCCAAAGCTCTTTCCAACATGAGATAAATAATAAAAATCACAACGAGATACCGCCTCATGTACTATAAGAATCACCACCGAGGTACCGCCTAGTATACATCAAGAAAACAACATAGGTACAGCCTCGTATTCACATTTCTCAATTTTAACCACAATCTTTCCATATAGCATCGCGCGAGCCTTACATTTGAATTAGGTTTTAAAAATAATTTTCCCGAAATAGCTAGCCCCACTTTAGCCCACCTAATGAGGCCGCAGTGTTCATGTAGTTACCTTACAAGAGACACGCACATAAGTCCCGCCTTGTGCCGCCGCATGCACATTAACCCCAAGCCTCATGCCACCGCATGGGCGTCAATATCACACCACAATCACAACTCATACCACAAGTGCCCATATATCACAACATGCCCAAAAAAAACAATATCAATGATTCCAGGACAATAGTTCATGGCTCCATGAGAACGAGTAAAAGAGAATAGACAACAACAATAAATGTAAAACGCTAAACATGGAAGAGTTTTCAACATTAACAATTTCACCTTAACGTGATAACCATATTCACAACTTCAACACCAAAAAGTCAACAATGTGAGAGATAATGTATAATCATGATACTAGATAAGAATAACTCTCAATGGAAGAGATAACGTGTAACAATGATTACAAATAATGAAAATCAACAATAAAAGAGATAAAATGAACAATAACTTCAATTATGATAATCAACAATGAAATAGATAACATGTATAATTACTTCAAATAACGACAATCAACGATAAAGTGATAGCATGTAACAATAACTGAGATAACAAGTTCAACTAGAGCATGAGATCAATTTATCACTTAGGATATCGAACAAGTGTTAACGAAAATGTTTAATTCATGTAAGGATAGACTAACACAAGTAACACTAGATTGAAAATGAGAATTTAGAACATTATATGATGTCACGACCCGGATTTCCCACCCTCGGGAGTCGTGATGGCGCCTACTAGTGAAAGCTAGGCAAGACAATCAATTCAACAAAAACCATCCATAATTAAATAACACAATTTAACGAGCGAAATGCATAGAATATCTCAAATAAAATCTCTTTTAAAAACTACCCAAGATCTGGTGTCACAGTTTCATAGACTGTCTAAGAGTACTACAAACAAGGTTTTGAAAGAAATAACGAAATACTGCTTCCGAACTACATGGAAGAAACAGGTAAAGGAAATGGACAGGAGACGCCAAGATCTGCGAACGTCTGCAGTACTACCTTGGGTCGCCTGATAGTCACCAAGCTGGAAGCCCTCTACTGTCCGAAGCCTGCGGCACTGGGATCTGCACAAAAGAGTGCAGAGTGTAGTATCAGCACAACCGACCCCATGTGCTGGTAAGTGCCTGGCCTAACCCCGGCGAGGTAGTGACGAGGCTAGGACCAGACTCCAGATAAACCTGTTTAGTTATAAACATATATGTATCTACAGCAGAAAACTAGAAATACATAAACAATTTAAACGGGGAAAAGAAAACATACATTGCAATAACAGACCAATAAAGCGAAACGAATCATCGACGATTAAGAAGGAACTACAATTTAGCCTTTAACACAATGAGATGAAATACAAACCACCTTCACCTCTCGTAACCTCTTGTTGCAGGCGTGCAACCCGTTCCCACTTACAGTAACCTCTTGTG
>MCJB01050907.1:193391-234764 GCA_002018475.1 Nicotiana obtusifolia | reverse complement strand
ACAATAGTAGCGTCGTGTCTAGGTTTAATGAAATGATAATTGGGTTAGGAGGTTAATTGTAGAAATTCGACTGTAACTAAGTACTAACATTGATTGAGCTAAATAGGAGTCGAATATGGTTTGGTTGTAGCTGATTTCCTCCTGGCCAGAAGGAAATCAGCTACAACGAAACCATATTCGACTCCTATTTAGCTCAATCAATGTTAGTACTTAGTTACAGTCAAAGTTCTACAATTAACCTCCTAACCCAATTATCATTTCATTAATCCTAGACACGACGCTACTATTGTGACACCGGATCCCTTAAACTCCTAATGAACTCCTAAGACACTACCCATGACTTAGACACGGAACCTCTTTTTGACTTCTAACACTTCCTTATTTAACTAGTCCATCTAACAATCTAAATTATGCCGAATAAAAGATACATCAACCTGTAATCACGAGGAACAATTATAATGATAAACTCATATGGTAGGCGTACAACCCGCTCTCATTTCACGATATCTTGTGGCAGGCGTGCCACTCGACTCCATTTCCGTAAAATCCTGTTGCAGGCGTGCAACTCGACCCCATTTACTTATAATTTGTGGTAGGCGTACCACCCGCTCCCATTTCAATAGCCATCACACAAATCACAAGAATTTCAGTAAGGAAACAAAACTATATCATAATTTCTCAACAAGAGAACAATAATCATCAAAACAATCATCCCGGCAAGGGAGAGTCAGCTATAACCAAACCTAAGTCAACCAATTTATTTAACAATTGACTTTAGTGCCAAATAAAAGAAGGCTAAAACCACATCGTTTCATTTCTGTGGTAGGCGTACCACCCGCTCCCACTTATATCATAACAATACAACGGATGATATTCAGTAATTAGAACAATAATTGCACAACAATTATCAATATACAACCCACGGTCATGCTCGACACCAATGTATAGGTACTCGTCACCATACCTATACATTATTCTTAACAGGAAGTAGTTTAACAATTAGCGCATGATTTCTAATCCCTCAAGCTAAGGTTAGAACAACCACTTACCTCGCTTTGCAACTGAATTCAAGGTTCCGACAAACCTTTGCCTTGAAACTTTGCGTCCGAAGGCTTCAAATCTAGTCACAAATAATTTAATACACTCAATACACATAGTAGAAACAATTTCCATATGAATTTACAAATTTTCCGGATTAAAATCCGAAATTTAACTCAAAATTGCTAGTGGGTCCCACTTCGCGTAATCGTACAAAACCCACAAAATGTGATAACTCATTCCGATACGAGTTCAACCATATAAAATTTGTGGAATTCCGACATCGGATTGGCTTTCAAATCTTAAATTTTCGTTCTTGGAAGATTTGAAAACAAATTCTGATTTTTCTTCCATAAATCCATGGATTCATGATGTAAATGAGTATGGAATCATGATCTATGAAGGATTTATAATAAAGAACACTTACCCCGATGTTTTCCTTGAAAATTACCTCAAAAATCGCCTCAATCCGACCTCCCTAGCCCTAAATATGTTAAAATGGCCAAAATGGCCAAAACCCCCGCTTATAGACCCTTTCTGCCTCAGTTTGCGACCTCCTTGTCAATTCTGCAGTTCGCAGAGCTGATCCGCAGTCAATCCGCGATCGCGGATTTGACAATTCTGCAGATTTTTTCCTCGTCGCGAAAATAGGCATAACTTTCTCATACGATGTCCGAATTGGAAAATTCTTTTTGCTATGGCTCCGAAATTGTGATACGGATCTAATGAATCAATCAAAACTGAATTTGGAGTCCATTTTCATAATATTATACCACTTATTCTTGAAGATACGTCATCGGCATTCTCGAAATGCCAAAGTTAAGCTCCGTCAACTATCCAAAATCCATTCGAGACCTCGGGACTTCAACCAAACATGCCAACATGTCCAATAACATTATTCAAACTTGTTCCAACCTTCGGAACGTTCAAATCAACATCATAACATCAAATTCGCATCGGATTCAAGCCTAAGGATCTCAAAATCTTCTAAATCGCTCTTTTGACCTAAACCCGACCAAACCACGTCCGAATGACCTGAATTTTTGCACACAAGTCATAAATCACATATCGAAGCTACAGAAACTTTCGGAATTTCATTCCGACCCTCGGATCAAAATCTCGCCTATCAACCGGAAATCGCCAAAATTCTAACTTCACCAATTCAAGCCTAATTCTACACGGAACCTCCAAAACTAATTCCGATCACTCTCCTAAGTCATAAATCCTCTCCCGAAACTAAACGAATCATCGGAATTCACATCCGAGCCTTCTAACTCATAAGTCAACATACAGTTGACTTTTACAACTTAAGCCTCCTTGAAAGAGACTAAGTGTCTCATTTCTTACTGATTTCACTCCGAATGCAACTTACTCAATTAAATTACCTAAAACATAGATAATGAAATATAATGAGACAGAAAAGTGGGGAAGACGGAGTGGTAACCCACGAGACAATTGGTTGGGTCGTCACATCAACACATGTGATCAACAAGGTACAAAGGATTACAGGAATCCTACAGCAAGATTTCCCTTTTATATATCTTGGATGTCCAATCTTTTACCTGAGAAGGAAGACAGACTATTACCAAGGTCTTATACAAAAAGTGATGAACAGGCTTCAAGACTGGAAAGGGAAACTATTATCCACAGGGGGCAGGGGCAGTACTTATCACACATGTCTTGCAAAGCATGCCAATTTCATCTCCTCTCTGCATTAAATTTTCCTGCCAATGTGATCAATAAACTTCACAAATTAATTGCACAATTTTTCTGGGGCAATTCTGTTGGAAATCCAAGAAGGCACTGGGCATCATGGAATACTTTATGCTTGCCATGTGAGGAAGGGGGTGCAGGTTTCAGATCCTTACATGACATGTCTGCAGCCTTGTTCTGCAAACTATGGTGGAACTTCAAAACAAAACCAAGCTTATGGAGAGCATTCATGAGCCAGAAGTATTGCAAAAAACTCAATCCAATAATTGTTCCTTGGAGAGGTGGATCACACATCTGGAAGAAAATGATTTAATGCAGAAGCATTATGGAACATCAAATACTATGGCAACCTAAAATGGGGACTTCACTATTCTGGTTCGAAAATTGGACAGAACTGGGAGCCTTATACTTTGTTACCCCTCCTGACTTCATATGTGATGAGACTGTACAGAATATACAAGATGTAATAAAACAGGGGCATGGGAATGAAGACAAGATCAAAGAGATTTTACCAGATGACCTTGCTGCACACATGATAAACAACATCAAACCACCAAATGTTGCAGGTGTGCTAGATGAACCAGTATGGATGCTGGAAACCAGAGGTGAATTCACTGTCAAGACAGCTTAGGAATATCTGAGGAAAAGAGGCAGCATCCTGCAAATGCATATAGAAATATATGGGTTCAAGGATTGCCTTTCAAAATCTCCTTTTTATGTGGAAAGTCTGCAGAAACAGACTACCACTGGATGACTACTTCAAAAAACTGGGATTTCAATTGGCTTCTAAGTGTTGGTATTGTACAGAACCACGGGAAGAGACAAGACAACACTTGTTCTTCACATCATATGCTGCAAGTAAAGCATGGAGATACTTTCTTGGCATTGCAGGAATTGATATATAAGGCATCACTCTGCACCAAGCAGTGGTCAAATGTTGGACTGCAGAAGTTATCCATAGACTGAAACCAATTATGCAAGCCTTACCTTCAGTGATCATATGGGAACTGTGGAAAAGAAGAAATAGCTACAAATATGGAGACACAGTCACAATCAACAGAGTTATCTACCAAATCACTTCTACTCTCCAAATGCTTATTAAAATCAAAAAGCCAGGAATTCAAAACATCCCCCAGAAATGGCCAGACATAATCTGCATGATAGAAAAATACACTCCCACCTTGAAATGCACTAAGGTGTTTTGGGAATTCCCCAAATAAAGGAGGATTAAAGTCAACACAGATGGCACCTCCAGGGGCAACCCAGGTAAAAGCTCCATTGGCTTTGTTCTGAGGAATGAGGAGGGAGATGTAATACATGCCTACAGTAAGGAGATCAAAGAAAGCTCAAATACTGAAGCTGAGGCACAGGTAATGGTGGAAGCCTTGAGATTCTATATCCATAATGATCATTTCCTAATTGATCTCCACACTGACTCTATGATGTTAATGAAGAGCATAAAGGGAAAATGGAGAGTTCCTTGGTCCATACAGGAAACTGTTGCAAAAATAAAGGAATTGATGACAAGATGCAATGCAACAATTGAACACACATTCAGGGAAGGCAACAAATTGGGAGACCATATTGCAAACTATGCCTTGGATTTTGGTCCTTTTGATTGTTAGTGCTTTGGTGAACTAGACACACAAAGTAGAAGGCTGAAGTCAATGCCCTTATCTGAGAATAAAAGTGATAGGAAACAGAGGAAATTAAACCATCCAAGAAGAAAGGAGATAAATGGTATAATGAAGTATTCTACAGAGAAGGCTGCAGGATCTTTAATACATATCTCAAGAAGTCCACAATGGATCTTTACTGTAAACTTGGGATCAAACAATGACCTCAACAATTGCCTAACTTTTTTTAACTGATACAGGTACAATGGAAGGTAAAGCAAAACATCAGCAAGAAGCCTAGTAAAGACCATAAGGATGCAGGAATTCATTCTATGTTGTTTCAAGGCACATTGGGATGCCACTTTACTAAGGAGGAAATGGAGAACTGGTTTCTTGCTAACAAAATATATTGTTTTGCAGGAAATTTTGAAGATCTGAGCTGTTATCAACAGAGAATCAATAGCAGCACACCGAGTCCAATTAACAGACATCCACATGGAATACAAATCATTGAATGGATCCAATCTACTGTTGGAAAAGCAATAGGGAGAAACACTCTTCCCATTCTTCTTTTAACTAGTACACTGGTTTCCAATAACCCTAAGCATTGTCAGCAAATGCACAGACACAAACAGCAAATGGATCACAGCAACAACAGCTCCTTCTCCAAAATTCTGCTGCAGCTCACAACCATAGCAGCAGCAGAAGAAATTCATACGAAGACACAATATCATTCATGGGAGCAGTTCAATACCAGCACTTAACTCTGGCTCTGCATTCCCACAGTAGGAACACATCAGCAGAAGAGAATCCTTCAAATACACAGCAATCATTCAAAACAGCCTCCACAGTTCATCTCTCTACTCATATAGATACTTCCTTGGGGCTGGATTATTGCTAAAGAAGCAAACTCACTTCTACACTGGCTTTTAGGCTGGACCCTCAAGATACACTCCTCAACAGCAACACAGCAGCAGTAGAAAAAAAGAAACAGCAGTTACACAGGGCAACATCAACAACACAAGGCCATATCCATCATGATACACTTCTGGAATCAGAATACCACAGTAGAAGCCATGTATAGCATCTCTATTACTGTTGTGGCATTCTGTCTAAACACCAACCAAGTCAACAACAAATACCTACACCAGCAGCAGCAAGATATAACTGAACTCAACAACTACCACATCACAGCAAATAACTCGATGTGGTCCAGGTTATTGATGCAATTGCAAGGTGTGGTATTAGCACTAATGGTGCTCAATCTCTTGCAATTGCAACAATCACCATGGATCCTTCCTGTTACAATACACCAATGGAACTTAAACAACACATAAAGACACAGAAACAGCAAGGTGAACTCCCTGAGCCAATAGCAAGTATATGTCACAGAAGCACAACCACATAAGCAACAGGCAGAACCTAATATAGAAGAGCACAGAACCAAAAAGTAGGAAAATAGCAACACAAGCACCATCTCCCACACTGAACTCAGCATCTCACTCATCACTGTAAAATGCTTGAAATGGTCCAGATCATTGATGCAGTTGCAAGATGTGGTATTAGCACCTCTGGTGCTCAATCTCTTGCAACTATAGCAATCATCATGGACACCCCTAGCCATTCTGCAACACTGGATACTAGACTTCACTCAAAAGCATTGCAGCAGCATACCAAGCCAACATACATCACAGAACACAAAAGCAATAACAAACCATCATCAGCAAATGCAGTCACACAGGACCAGCAAAAAAGCAGCCAACCTTAAAGTTGAAACAAGTGCAGATAGCAGCTTCCAAAGGAATTCCAATCCAAGCAGACTACCTAAAAGAAGACACAAGCCACACACATACACTCTACAGCAGCAGCCTCAGCACATATCTAACAGAAATACTCCACCTTTTGCTCGTCTATCAACAAAATTCCCCAATTCAAACAGCCACCTTCAATTTGGCTTCTCTTGGCAAGGAAAAAGCAATATTGAAGATAGCTTGCACTCTTTTGCTATTCTTTTGAGATCCTTAGAAATCACTTTTAGTTACCAAATGTACATACAAGGGATTACACTCCTAATTCACAAAATAGAAGCAAGGACACATGTACTTTTTTGTATAGCTGACCTAGATCAATTATACTCTATTTTTGTAAAAGCGATTGTCTACTATAAAACAGACAACCGCCACATCACCATACGTCTAACACCTTATCACATTTTAGTCACTCTTAATTATCATTCTAGGATAACTAAGTATTCATCTACTCTTTTGCTGGAGGTAAGGTTTATGTCCCCATCCTTTTCTGTACTTTGCTTCTACTAATAAAATTTTATATTTACCAAAAAAAAAGTACAATTAAAGGCTCAAATTAATCTCCACACACAAATAACAAGTGCATGTAGGCAGTTAGGCAGTAGACAATTTCGGACGCAATAGACATGGTTTCTATGGAATTCCAATTTCCAGCATTATATAGGCAAGATTCCAGCTCTAAACTAACGAATTTGCAGATTAAAGGTATTACAAACCTATAGGCATGACATCTACACGGTTTATGTAATAAAATAGTGAAACAATCTCAGGATTCCAAATTATCAATGCTGATGTTATAGACATGTGTCTCGAGAAGGTGACAGTATCCTATAGACATGATCTCTAATAGTTGATAACTATTCTTGATTTTATAACACTTTACTCCTATAGGCATGTCATCTAGGTAGGGCAATGTAATGAAGACAATAGAAGTAGTTGATTAAAATATTAGGGTCCTATAGTCATGATATCTAGATGGGCAGTGCACAAAAAATAATTGAAGCAATAGACCAATTGATTTTTGAAGTCCTATAGTCATGATTTCTAGGTTGACAAAGTAAAACATGCGTTAATGTATCTTATAGGCATGATGTCTGAGGTGTGCACAATAGTAGACATAGGAACAAGTATAGCAAATACTCAAACATGCTTTAGACAATTGAGTTAAATGTATGCGATTTCCTATAAGCATGCTTTCTAGGAATGTGTAGAAATAGAGCATGTAGACCCTATAGGCATGTTTTCTACCCTTTTATGCAAAATAGAATGTACCAGTTCCTCCCCAATTTAATAAATCTCCCTCATTGTTTGTCTATAAATTATTACAGGATCGGATAATGAATACGATTACAAACATGACACAAAGGAATAATTGCAGGCCTGAAAACAGATCTAAACAAAATAACCCAGTACCGACTGGTCCTTCAACAGACTTCTTTAATACGTATACCAGGCTCAAACCCAAACATATCTCAAACAGGAAAGCGCGTCCACTTGCACGGGCCAAAGGTCACACATGAATGCATACCAAACCCAACAGTTGTAGATCATCTTCTCGACCAAACAAATTAATGGAACACATATGAAAACAATCCTGAAGCATTGCTTCATAGAGGCAGGACTATATGACAACTAGTTAGATTCGCGTAAGACACATTGATGTTTTAGAAACAAAGCAACAGAATTGATTGAGTCAAAAACATAGGTTTACAACAAGGGAGTCAGCAGGACTCATCTTCAACAAGGGAAGTTTTACACGGGAGACAACATAGGTTCATGCGTGAGCAATTATTCAACAAAAGAATGGGAGTAGCATGCTCAACACAGTCAAACACTTGAAAACTTAGTAGACATGTCTACTTAGGATGACCATATACAACGCCAAGTTCCATAAATCAAGCAGAATCTAGAATTAGTCAAGGCTCTAGCTCAGAGACATAACATGAGAACCTGGCAGAGTCATAGACAAGCACAAGTGGGAGATACAATGGAATGTCTAACATGAGAGCCTAGAGATAGTAGCATAACAGGTTCATGAGCAAGTACTAAGTAGAATGAGACAAGTTCAACTTGATGAGTATCAGTTACAATGCCAATGTTCAGAAACAATATCAGAACTCATGATAGGTGAAAATATATCAACTCCAGATTAAAAAGACGTTAAGTCTCTGTCATATATAGGAGAAGGGGCTAGATATTACATCTCCTTTTAAAGATCTTAGGCATTGTTAAAGAGCACTGGATTGAACAAATCAGAGAGCACATGTTAAGTAGAGAGAAACCATGTTTGGCTAATCAACAGGATCAAGAGACAACTCTAGGAAAGCATTAAGTTATACATAAATGATTTAATAGGAATTAAGACATATTCTAGGTGTAAATTGGTTTATCACAAGAATCCAAAACAGGGTAGAAGATAAACTCAAGACAAGCAGCAGATGAAAGCATTCAGACTCGCACAAACACACCAGGCTAAACATGCCTAAGAAAGCTAGAATCAGAGTTAGAATTTAGGCTAGTTCAGATGCTAGAAAAACAATAGAACCATGAGAATAATTTCAGAGCAAATAGGACTGCAAACAGAGATGACATAGTATCATATTGATTGACAAAAGTCTCAGTGTCATAGACATACAGAACAATAACACAAATGAATAGAGGGCAAAGGCTAAAGGCACTTACCAGTTACAAAGTAATGAACAAGAAAATGAGAAGAGCACTTTCCAGAGGTAAGTCCATTAACTGTAGCAAAGAGCAGCAGAACCCCAAAATCCCAGTGGGTCAAACTTCCCAAGGGTTTTGAATGAATGCCGGGCAATGCTCGCACTAAGAAAGAACACAATCGAATTCGAATGGCCTTGGCTTTCAGCCGGCTAAGGTATCAGATTTTAGAGTATAATGAGTGAGAATGAGAGAATAATACTCCTTTTTGTCCCTCCCAAGGGAATCAGGGGAAGGGGTTTATATAGTAGTAGAATTTGAATGAACAAACATGAAAAATAATCAATCAAGCACAAATAAGGAAAGAAAAAATCACATACAATCACTAATAGAACCAGTGAAGAAGAAATCGGAGTTCAAACCCTAATCAGAATCGGACTCAGGGCAAATTGTTCACAGACCCTAATCACGACGGAATCAACGGAGATATGCCCCAAAACAAGAAGAAATTTACTCTTTCTAAGTGTATAGAACCACAATCGCATCCAGAACCATAGAATATGAGCCAAATCTCTGAGAATCAAGATTTCTATAAGTATAAAGGTAACAAAAGTTAGCATAAGTGAATGATAATAGCAGAACGGTAAGTAGGATCCGCGTGTAACGCGTATGAGAAAGAAAAAATGGGGTCTTTTCGATTAGTTAGGGTTTGGTCTCTGGAGGAGAAAGAGCAGTGGGGGGCAGCTGTGGAGAGATAAGTGAGGGCTTAGGGTTTGGGTGAGTGTAATTAAAAATTGGGGAAGGGTTGTGGGTCGTTGATCATTTAAGATTAGCGGCAAGGATTAGAGGAGAAGCGGGGCGGGTCAAATAAACGGGTACTGACCGGGTTAAGATTAAAGGGGTCATCTGGTTTGGGCTGGGGAGATTGGGCTTAGAGGTTTAGGACGTTCGGGCTATTAAATTGGTCCAGAATCAGCTCAAATTTAGGCTACAAATTAAGTACACAAAAAATTATAAAAATTATTTATAAAAAGTAATTAACAAATAATAAAAATATTGTTTGTGTAGTAAAATGCTTGAAAATAATAATTAGAGATTATAAAAGTATAAAATGCTATTTGGGTACGAATAATGCAATACAATATAATTATACACAACACATAGGCTATTATTGCAAAATTGTGTAAATAGCTTAAAAATACAGATATACTTATATAAAATAAAAGAAAATATTCTGAAACATATATGTTGATGCAAGTAATTAATTAATGCATATTCAAGTAATTAAAATGCAAGAATATCAATTTTAAACCTTCAAAAATTATAAAATTATAGAAAATACTTCTATAACTCTTGTAAATTAAGTAATGATGCAAAATTATATTTTGAAAGTATATATACTTATTTCAAAAATATGAGGGCACAATTGGGTATCAACAGACATGTCTTATTTCACATCCTCGGTTATCTATGCTTATGGCTTTACTACGACTAGGTAGGTCATACTATACCATAACTCTTACTTCGTTTTATTATTACCGAAGTCTGCTACCCAACTCCGGGTTACTCTCTAGCTGCTTAACTTATATGCATAAATCAAAGTCCTTTAATGTTTCCTCATTACTGTTCATCTTAATAATGACAGCCTAATCTTATCTCATACTTTCTAACTTTTGTCCATCCATTGTTGATTTACCTTAATGTTGATCCATAATTTACCACTGGTAACTTGAAACCTCTTACGTAATACATTTTCACTAGGACTCACATTGCATCGGGGTACATTTGAAGTTATTTGCCTGATCTACCTAGGGACGATACTATACTTCCATAACCGTATTTCATATCATCCCAACGTGATTCGTCTTATGGGGGTATTCTAATACCGTGCAATTCATAAAATCCCTTTTCTTAAAATCATTACTAAATCAAAGGCCTAAACGTCATCCTCCTATCTATCACCATTACACCCTTATTCTACTACTAGTGCAGCATTTCATCTCTTGTAATTGCTCCTGGTCTTAGACTCCTCTGAGTTCATTCAGGCCATACTGAGCTTTCTAGAACATACAGAAACCATCAGCTCTCTCTTTCGACGGGCTTAATCTCGAGGCCTTACCTATTCTTGTCACCTTCTAACTCACCTTTTTCTTATCCTAACTCCCATGAACCTAAAACATTGTCGCTATACTATACATTAGCTTGGACCTGCACATATCTATTTATATTACTCCCAACCTTCCTTTAACTTTCTAGCACCATAGATTTCCTTTCCTGCCTTCTCAGTTGATTTTAAACATAAGCAATTACTTTTCCTTTTCGTTCTGAACCATGCTGCATGGATACATGGCTTATCTTAGAGCCCACAAATACCGAAATTCCATGTAACTCATATGATCTCAAATATAATTTTTGATTGTATTTTTTCTTTCCGTTTATTAGCCACGATAGGTGCCACTCTCTTATAGAGTACATACAATATTGTAGTGAAACTGTTGTTACAGGATCATTTCTTCTTTAGGGCACTATGCTTAGGGTGAAGCCTTCTTCCTTATTTCCTCAACTACAATTCTATTGTAGTACTTAGAGGACACCCTCTGACTCCTATAAAACTACGAGCTTATTGTCATATACCCGAAGGTTTTTTCTTACTCACCCATAATTAACCTTAGTTACTTATCTTTGCACTTTTGTGCTCGTAGGTTTGCTTCTGAATAGAAATTATCACTGTCTCCCACATGGCACTCTCTATTATTTCTGTAACACCTATATTGTACCTTTAACTTCCCCAACTCCTATCTGATATTTCTCAAGGATCACGATGTCATATCTGCAAGACTGAATTCCCTATGTTGGGGATTCCTACGTTTATCTTGCACTATCTGTTGATTTATTTGTATCCTCTTGTTTAGCCATAACTAGACTCTTCCTAAATCAATTACTAACTACTTGTTAGTCCATTCTCATCTCTATATTCCGCGTAATCTCTGGGGTTATTTACTTTTTCTTAACTTACCTCTCGCTCTAGCTCCTTATGTATAAAGTGTTCATTCACACTTATTTATGAATAACATCCTAGGCGGGAACCCTTACCTCCTCTCCCCGGCATCGTGCTTGCACAATGTTCTGGAGTCGTAACATATCTGTAGAATCTATATAAATGCAATCTCATTCCTTTCGCCTTTTTACCACATTCTTTCTTTACTATTCCATCGTTACCTGCACCATATAACTCCTACTTAATACCATATCACATCATCTTCCCCACTCTCTTCATCTTTGGCGTCTTATCACATCTTCACTAACTCTTAATCGCCTTGCACTAAACATTTTGTACCAAAGGATAACAAAATTTCTTACTCACGAGGGTAACACCTAGAGTAACTGGCACACTTAGTCCCTTAAGCTTAACTCTGCTCATAGTTCTTGCATTAGGGAAGCGTTCTCTTGAATGAACTTTCAAGGTTATTCTTTTGTTTTCCATTCTATTATTGTCGGAATGCTATCTCTAAAATTCTCAAGATGCTGACTATTATAAAATCCTTCGGTCCTTAATTCATGTTCAGTCTATCTTGTTCACTAGACCATACTGATTTCTATTACTCCGGGGGTCTAAGTTTTTGTTCTAGTAATCACGTTGGAGTCACCAACACATTTCTCGAAATGCGGATATGACTTTATGGATTATATTCTTTTATTGTCTCAAGGCTTGTCACCTCTTGTTTTTTCCTTCACTTGAGTATAGACTCTGTAATTCTATCATATTTTGATTTACCGTTATCATCCATTTATTACATCTTACTCATAATGCTTCATTACTCTCTTCTTATTCCTGCTAGTATTTTTGTCTATTGCTCTATTCCGAAAACTTCAACGAAACATTCTTTAACTTTTAGCTCCCATTGCTTTATCTCACTAGCTCTTCGGGTCGCCTAACATTCTCTTTTTTCCTAGGAGTGGGAGTCATACTAAGGTAAATATTTATCCATTATAAGATTCAAGTGCCTATCTTGTAAATTATTGTACATTCTAGTATTTATATCCGACTGTACGATTCTAGAGTGCACCACATGGGTGTCTCACAAGGAGAACTATTACCACATTTGCAATTTCCTTCGGAAATATCAGCTAATGCTAAAAATTCATCCACCATTTTTGGGTACCCTAACCTAGCTGGATCTTGATGTCACATCCTTCTCTTAAATTATATTTGTTAGCTCCGATAGGTCTTAACTGAGATGAGTGTGGTCAATTGTATATATTTCTGTTACTATTGAAAGTGACTCAGAATGCTTATATTTCTCTGCCTGAATGGTAAATACTGATAATCTTCACTAATTGGGTAGCTCGTGCCTTTCTTCACCTTGCTTCTTTTACTTGTTGAAACTTGTATCTACCTTCTCTCTTCTCTCGTTGCCTTTTACCGTATGGGTGGATAGATAGTCATGCCTTATGACTCCTTTTCAAGAAGCTGACACATCTTAGTACACACATGATCTGCCGAAGACCTTACATTTACTCATCATAAGTATGATGCAAAATTGAGTTTCTATCACTCAACTGTTCCACAGCCGCATTCAATCTCTTACCAACTATCATTTTCAATGTAGGTATCATTGTATTACGAATAAAATAGAATTTAGGAGTTTGAATTCTTACAACTAAGCTCTACCACACGATCTAGAGTAAGAAGAAATAGTAACAGTCTTAAATTCCCTACAGCCTCCTGCATTATACGTATGGTGCACAACACAGTCAGAAACAAGACTCTACTAGACATAACTTGTAGACTCCCTAGGACAGAACTGCTTTGATACCACTTTTGTCACGACCCAAATCGATGTGCCGTGATGGGCACCCGGTGCGTTACCCAACCTAGTGCCGACGTAACTTATCTTTCTTATCATACCATCATGGGTAAATGGGCTAGTAGGATTTTCATGATATAACCAGAATAAAACATAAGGGAATAGTCGACCTAGGACGACCCAACATGGAATACAAACCTATACATGTGACATACGGGCCTATAAGGCCGACATGATCATTTGTACACTCAAAACATGTGCCGACAAAGGCCATACAAGTATCCATATACATTACATCTGTCTACAAGATTCTAAGATTACATAACCATCATAAAGGTTGGGATAGGGACTCGCCATACCAATCAATACATGTTTGAATCACACTGACCAAATATTCAACTCCGGAGAAGGTGGAGTGCACCAAAACCTTCCGCAGAGCCGATAGCCTACTAGGAGGACTGTCAACCTGTCTATTGAGACCTGCGAGCATGAAATGCAACGTCCCCAAGAAAAAGGAACATCAGTGCTAATAAAGTACCGAGTATGTATGGCATGAACAACAAGATATAAAAGACATGAAAGAAAGATGGAGTAAAGGACTCAACCTGTAAGTCTGAATAGCTTTGTAAATCATGAAACATTTATTATGTCATGCATGTTCATATAAATGTCATATCATGCATAGGTATATACGTACATAACATCATCAAGCCTCTGAGGGCATCCCATCATGTCATCTCAGCCCTTTATGGGCGAAATTCTCAATGTATACCAACTGATCGTGTGGTGGTGCATACATAATACCGAAACCTTTCTCGTTACCCCATATATATATATATATATATATATACATATATATATATATATATACATATATATATATATATATAATATATGCGTGTATAATGACATCTGGTCATGGGTATTGGTATATGTATAAGTGAATGCAATACATAAGGAAGTAAGTCGATACGATCTCTCGGAATGTCATAAGATCAATATGCCTACGGTTGATATCCTGAAATAAACTTTATCAACTTGTATTATCTGAGACCCATGAACAGACAATATAATAATAGGACACATGGGAAATCAAGAACAGAGGCACCCCTAGTACTTCCATGAATAGAGTCATTTGTGAAAGTTGCATGTTTGCTCGTTTCGTTTGTATCATATGGATTATGCCAATAAACTCTTAAAACAACTCAGCTCAATCTACCATAGCATAAGGATATCTAAAATCAGTGCTGAGTAAAGGCTGAATCCGTAACTAGTAGCTAGTAGCTCGTTTACGTAAATTCGGTAGCATCTATGTTGTAACAAAAGCCTCTTCCAATACCAAATACCAACAACAACAACCAGAGCAATCTAGCAACATATAATTATCAATAACAAGACAACATATGCCAACAATAAGTCATAACTACTTCACGACGAGCGACAACCTTCGATTCGAATCGATATACCCCATATCACCACAGACTTATTACTTTAACTTAACAATATCATTAATATGATAATGAAGTCATTCAGCGTTGATTCCAGCCTTGTACCATATATTTTATTACAAAGAAAACAATCCACAACTCTAACTATCCTCAATTAGAAACTTTATTCATTAGTTCATGTCTAGTTCATCCATTGAACTTAATCAACATGAATATAACCTTAAGAACATGCAAGAACACAATATACATAACTCCTACAGTAGCTTCAAGTGAAAATCCAAGTTATATTTATCCTACAACAACCCTCAATGCCAATACAACACCGTAGAAGTGACTTAAGCTAATCTTCACTTCTAATCTCAAGTTTCATACATTTCTTTCATCAATTCACTTGATCAACATATATACATGCATAACAGAAGAAAACATATCATAATCATGTTATTTTCCCAAATTTCCAGCCATAACAACATATATATCCTTAAAATAACCCAACAAAAGATAACATTATATCTTCCTCTTTCAAGTCCTATCTTGTAATCATTCACTCCAACACCACAACCATCATGTAATTAACCTTAAACACCATTAAAAGGATGTTAAACAAACCTTTGGCAGTAGATAAATTTCTAATCCCAAGCTTAACTTAGCTCACCATCACCTTATTCATATCACAACACCATAAAGGGTTTATTCTTCACCTTTGGCTAACTTTGATGTTGGATTATGATGTTTTTTCGGTATTTATTTGGAGCCTTTTGGGAACTGTTTTGGAGGGTTTGGAGAGTTTGACAATTTAAGTAAATCAAAATTGAGCAAAGCTCATCCCAAAAAATGAGATAAGAATAAGTGAAGGTCGGCCACCGACCAAGTGGGTACCATAGGGGCTGCCTGCACAGTCTCGCAAAAATGCGAATATCTCTCTACTCGGATGTCTTATTGAAGAATGATTTAATGTGTTAGAAACTAGACTCATAGATATTCAATTTGGTAGGTGTATCATCCCGTAATTCCAAGCATATTGGGAGAAAAGCGCAGCTACATTTGACCTAATTTTCAGCACATTTATGAATGTAACTTGTGATAACCTTTGCCAACCTTTGTTCCACAACTCGCTTGACTTCAAAACATAATACATGACTATCATGCGACTAAAACAGCTCATAACATAACCTCCTTATCATGTTAAGCACCCTAGTCTCACTCCAAAAGTACATGTTATAACATTCCCACCTTGTCGACATTCGGCGAAACTTATTTTCTTCAATTTGTTTAGTTTCTATGCCTTTCAACCCTTTTAGTACTTGTTATCCATGATCTTAAAGATTTTTAGCCTCCAAGGAAAAATTATTTACTTACTTTATGTACTTTCAAAGATGATCTCATTTCTGAGCTTACATCAATTGACTTACGACGTACTTTAACGTATGAAAACATGGGGTGTAACACTACACTTCAGTACAACTGGCTCAAATTTATCTTATAGAGGTTGTTCACCTGCATGGTGTGCTTGTGTCTATTATCTCGGTTAGAGGCACTCAGTTTACATCGCATTATTAGAGAGTCGTGCAACGTGAGTTAGCCAAACAGTTCGAGCTGAGTACGATATTTCATCCCAAGATGGATGGACAATTCGAGCGTACTATTCAGATCATAGAGCACATGTTGAGCTTATATGTCATTGAGTTTGGGGGGCAGGGGGATCAGTTTCTACCATTAGTAGAGTTCCCCTACAATAACAGCTACAAGTCGAGTATCCAGATGGCTCCTTATGAGAACTGATCTAGTTCGTGATGCTTTGGTGAAGGTGAAATTAATTCAGGAGCGGCTTCGTACAGCGCAGTCTAGGTAAAAGAGTTATGCTAATAGGAAGACTCTTGATATGACATTCACGGTGGTTGAGAGGGTTCTACTTATAGTTTTTTCTATGAAGGGTGTGATGAGGTTTGGGAAGAAGGGAAAGTTGAGCCCTCGGTATATTGGTCCTTTCAAGATTTTGGAGAGAGTTGGTAAGGTGGCTTACAAACTTGCTTTGCCATCTAGCTTATCTGGGGTTCATCTTGTATTTCATGTTTCCATGCTTCAAAAGTATTATGAGGACCCATCACATATGTTGGATTTTAGCTCTGTATAGTTGGAAAAGGGTTTGACTTATGATGAGGAGTCGGTGGCCATTTTGAATAGGCAGGTTTGCAAGTTGAGATCGAAGAGTATTGCATCAGTGAAGCTTCAGTGGAGAGGTCACCCGGTCTAGGAGGCAACTTAAGAGACCAAGCATGATATGCCAAGTAGATATCCACATCTTTTTGGCACTTCAGGTATGTTTCTAAACTCGTTCGGGGATGAACGTTTGTTTAAGAGAGGGAGAATGTAACAACCTAACCGGTCGTTTTGTGTATTTGAGCACCATTCCACTATTTGATGCTCTTGTACGTGTATTTGTTGTTGTGTGACTTATGAGGATGGTTAGGTTGGCTTTGGGGAGGTTTTAGATTAAATTGGAATACTTAGTTCCTAGTTTGGAAGCTTAAGTTGGAAGTATTGATCATGTTTGAATTTTGTGTATCAAACCTCGGATCAGAGTGTTGATGGTTCTTTTAGGACCAGATGGTGATTTTTGACTTAGGAAGTTGTTCGGATTTGGATTTGGAGGTTCCTAAGTTGATTTGACTCTAATTAGTGAAAGTTGACAATTTGAAGGTTTAGAAGTTCATATGTCTGATCCATAGTTGACTTTGTGGTTATCGATGTCTGTTTGGGATTACAGGCCTTGGAATAAGTTTGTATGGTGATTTATGACTTGTTTGTAAAATTAGGGTCATTCAGAGTAGTTTAGGCATGTTCGACGTAGGTTTAGAATTCAAAAATTTTGAATAAATCATTAAGCTTGAATTGGTGTGTGATTCATGAATTTGATGTTATTTTGTGTGATTTGAGGCCTCGAGTAGGTTCATGTAATATTTTTGGATTTGTTGGTGTGATTGAACGAGGTCCCTAGGGGTCTCGGGTGTGTTTCAGACCATTTTCTCATGTTTGGAATTGCTGGTTTTTTTGTGCTGATGCCTTCATCGCGATCGTGAAGGGAGTCACGCGATCACATAAGGTGTTTTGGTGGATAGTATTATTTTACTCCTCTCATTCGCGATTATGGTATCGCGTTCATGGAGCATAGTGGACAGTGGCCTTCGCATTCGCGACCTTGTCATCGTGTTCACACTGAGTAAGGTCGGCTAGGGGTAGCATACATTTTGCAATCGCGTTTGCGTGTATGCTACCGTGTTCGTGTAGCCTCAGCAAGTGTAGGCATCACATTCGCGTGGGGGCCTCACATTTGCGAAAAAGAGGCAGCAGCTGGGCAAGAGTTTGGCCTTTGTGATCACGAAGTGGGTCCCACGATCATGAAATGTATAACTAGGTAGTGTTATAAGATATCATTTGCAAGGGTTTGAGTTATTTTATCATATTTTGAGATTGGGAGCTCGGATTTCGGCGATTTCTAAAGGATTTTCACTACTTGGATTAGGGTAAGTATCCTTTACACGGATTTGATTATTATTCATGATTTCATTCTTGATTTTAGCATTTAATTGATGAATCTAAGCGAGGAAATTTAGCGGTTTTGGCAAAACTTTTCTAAAATGAAAAATAGAGACTTGTATGGTTGGAGTCGTATTCGAATGGATGTTCGGGATTTCTGATTTTTCTCGGGTTCCAGGAGGTGGGCATGGGTTGACTTTTTGATTTTCTTTTTATAAAGATCAAAGCTTTATTACTTAAAAGTCTGAAGCTCTCTGCATTGCTTTATTTTTCTCTACTTTCCTATCAGCGAGTTCCGAACCTTATGTTCAAAATTTCATCGTTTGTACTTAACCGCTTGCAGAATCAAATCAAGTTCCACAAGATCCTATATCAGCTATACATCCTCCTTGCGTTTATGCCGGAGACGCTGCCAGTGCTATGGTCTTTTGCTTATGTAGATCAAAAATGATGAATGAGAACTCACTCGCCGCAAATGCGAAAGGATGTCGTCGAAAAGAATGGAACACTGTTATACTCTATTGGATGCGTCGGATCTCGTATAACAAGCGATCTCTTTACCCATCGGGAATGAAACCCTCGTGTCTCAAACACAAAAGAAGAAAATGCAACTATCCAAAAAAAGTCTCTGCGACTGCGAGACCTGCTCTGTGATTACGCCAGACAACAGTAGTCCTCAGTAGTTCAACCAAGCTCAGGGTTGTCCGAAACTCACTCGAGCCACCTAGGACCCCGTCCAATCATACCAACAAGTCTGTAATCACTACTCAGACCTATCCAAATCCTCAAAACACATGCACGATCACCATATCTACGAATCGATGATCAAACCATCAATTGAAGTTATCTTAAGTTCATAAGCTTCCAAGCTTCCAACCCAACGTTTGATTCCTATCAAACCAACTCGAAATGCAACCAAATTTTGTACACAAGTCTCAAAAGACATAATGAACCTATTCCAACTCTCGAAACCAAAATCCAATGTTGATAGCCTTAATGTCCACTACCGGTCAAACCAATGAACTTTCCAAACCTATAAATTTCTAACTTTCACCAGATAGTAAAAAAACGTAGGAACCTCCAAATCAAAATCTGACATAAGCCTAAGTTCAAAATTACCAAACGAACCTATTGGAACTATCAAATTCCAATTCGGGGTTCTTTACACAAAAGTCAAACTTTTGTCATCTCTTACAACTTAAGCTTCCAACTGTGGAACTAAGTGTTCCAATTCATTCCAGAATCTTCCCGAAACAAAACTAGCCATCCACGCAAGTCACAAAACAACAATCAAGCATATGGGAATCATCAAATAAGGGAGCGGGGATCAAATGAACAAAATGACCAGCCGGATCATTACAAAGATACAATGATGTCGGGACAAATAGACAGTAAGAACATATGATAAAAGAGGAGACATCAAGTACGGCGAACCGAACATCAGTGGCACCTCGAAATCTCCAAGCTAATCCAGATTTGACTCACGGGAAACTGCTGTTATCAGTAACACCTTGATATGCACACGATGTATATAGTATAGTATGAGTACAACTGACTATATGTACTCAATAAGTAGCAAGCCTAACCTCGGGCTGAAAGCTATAACAAGCTTGGCAAGGTCTGATGGTCACTTTCCACAATGAATGATACAATATAAAGAAAAACAGCTGAAATAATAATAAGAGGCTCAACTTAACAAGATAGGAGGAGTAACGGGCATGCTTTTCATAAATAACAGTCAAGGCATCGACTACCACAGAATTCACTTAGACAGGTATTTGACAATATAAAACTAAAATATCAAGCTCAAATATCATGTGGAGACATAAAATACTTAACATGAGGAATAATACAACTCTATGTTGCATGTCAGTAAAACATACCAAATCAATAAAGAATCACAGTTTAAATATCAGGCATATACATAATCTCAACACATTCATAGTTCATGGCACAAAGTACCCCTCGATCATATTCTCAGCACTACTACAATGCTTGGCAAATGCCCACGGACCTTCACACACACACACCCGCACTCTTAGCTCTGTACGGGTGACTAACACAAGTCCTTCTCCAAGCACATATATGACACATGTTCATGCAGCCACAAGTTAATAGTTCACTCCAGAGGGTGGGTCCTAGACAAAGTGTTGATCGGATCTAAGTCAACGATCAAATCAATCAGGTCAATATGAGGTCTGGTGCATGCGTCACTTCAATATCAATATCACCCAGCCCGACATGGGGCCTGGCGCATGCGCCACCTCACTACCAATACCAACACGACTCTATGGCCCAAGATTGGTCATCAATCTGCTCAAGTCACTATATGCCAACATCTTATAGAAATATAAATTCAATATACCACATAGAATATACAAACGTACTACAATTCAGCTCAAACTCGTGTCACGTACAAGGACACCAACACCATATGAGATAACAAATTAAAAGTGCATAGAGGTAGAGATATAAGATGCGGATATGATATCATGATTGAAAAGTATGACTACGACTAAGGCAAAAATCTCAACATAGAAAAAATACCACTATCATGCCTCAACAAGTAAGCAAATAGCTTAGACATGATTTCTAGAGCGAATGATAGCTCACATAGTCATACAAATGGAGAAAACACGATATCAAAGATGCATGATAGAAAAATAAGGTATATAATGGCATAAGAACTACTCGGATCATGAATTACCACGGTGCATAAATATACGCCCGTCACCTCGAATATACGTCACCCCCCAACAAATAACAAATATCGTAGCTAATGGGAAAATTACCCTCAAATAAATCTTAGGCAGGATAGTTACCTCATCCAGGCTAGTCTTCAATCTCGAATCACGTCAAACCTCGATCTAGCACTCTAATTGTACAAATCCAAGGCAAACATCATTCAAGGAAGTCAACAATGCCATAGGAAGATCCCAATCACTAAAGCTTCGATCTTTGATGAAATTCCCAAAATTCAACAAAAGTCAACCCAAACCCACGTGCCCAAAATCCAAAACCAATAGCAAAATCTGATGACCCATAACCTGCCAAATCCAAATATGTAATTAGCTTCCAAAATCGAGTCTAAATTAGTACTCAAATCTACAAAATGTAGGCAAAAACCCCAAATTTCCCTTCAAAATTCCAAGCTTTAGGTATAGAAATCCATTGGTGGTGATCAATATATATAACCAAATTCAAGTGGAAATCACTTACCTTCGAGGTATTAGTGAAATTGCTCTTAAAAATCTCCTCATCTCGAAGTATAGGGCTCAAAATATGAAATAATTGGTAAAATCTCGAAAATGGCAACTTAAATGTACTGTCCAGTAGTACTCTTTGCGATACTTGTTGTTCTCTCGTGATCACGAAAGTCAAAATGCCTCTAGCTCCAACTAGGCTTCGTGAACGCGAAGCATCCTATGCGAATGTGATGATGGACACTTCCCAGTCCTACGCGAACGCGATGCTACCCATGCGAACGCAAAGGCCAAAACCCCAAACTCAGCAAACGTGATGAAGAAATCACATGTTAGCCAAAACACTCTACGCGAACTTGACGTACTATTCACAAGCGCGAAGAACATCAGAACACCAGATCTCAACTATGCCAAACTCCAACTTAAATGGTTCAAAACCAACCCGAAATTCACTAAGCCCCATAGGACCTTGTCCAGTCATACCAACAAGTTCTGATACATTATCCAAACTTGTCCAAAGGCTCGAAGTGCCACAAATAACATCAAAATCAAGAACTATCGACCAAGATTAATGTCTTAAGCCCATAAACATCCAATGTCAGCTATACATCCGATTCAAGCCTAACCAATCCGGAATGAAACCGAAATGACAAAACAGACGTGTTACAATTCCTGAAATAGCAATCGACCCTCAATAGCCTTAAATTCAACTTGTGCTCCAACTTATAAACTTTCCAAACCTTCAAATTTCTATCTTTTGACTACTAGAGCAAAATCAACCTAGAAACCTCCAAATCCAAATCCGAACATATGGCTAAGTCCAAATCACCATAGGAACCTATTAATACCATCAAAATATGAATCTGAGATCGTTTACTCAAAAATCAAACCTTGATTTAACTCTTTTAACTTAAAGCTTCTAAATTGAGAATTGCTCTCCCAAATTAACTCTAAAACTCTAGAAAATTGTAATCAACCATATATGCGAGTCATAAAGCATAACCTGAAGCTACAAAAGGTCTCAAACTGTCGAAAGATTATAGATTACCCTGCTAAGGCTAACCTATCCGAAGCCTAGGATGATAACTCACAATGTGGATTGTCCCACACTCAAAACAACCTCTCTACTGATGTGGCAGTTGGAACTGAGCTTACCTCCGAATGACTGAAATAACCACAATAGGAACCTCGTGCAGAAGGTGCACTAAAGGATTACTATCCGATATGAGTGCTCTAGAATCCATAGCTAGTTAGAGCACTATGTGGAACCTGAAGTGCAGATTAAACTGGTTGACTGAAAAACCTCTACCATGATAAACCTTGCCCCTAGTGTAGGAACCACTAAATCCCCCAAAATCACGAAGCTTCTTAGCATGCCTATCCTCTTTCTCCTGCCTGCGAATATGCTCTAACCTCCTAGAAATCTCTATAGCCCGATGAAATGCAGTCTTAGTCTCCATCTCCTCTGCCATCCCAAATCTAACATTGTAGGTGAGTCCCTCTATACATCTGCGAACTCTTTCTCTCTCTCTCTCTCTCTCTCTCTCTCTCTTGATATAAACCAAAGGAGCTGCATAGAGGATAACTTTTTACACCTCATAGCATACTGGGTCACAGTCATACCTCTTGACACATATGCTCGAAATCACAAAACAACTTGTCCCAATAGGTCTGTGGAATAAATTCTCCCTAGAAGAGATATGAGAACTAGGAAAATGTAAGTTGTGTTGTGCCAGCTGGCCTACTCGCCTCATAAGTCTGCCACAACCTGTATGCTGGCCTCGACAATTGAATGTTGGTAAAGGCGACCTTGTTCGACTTCACCAAACCAATGTATACAAAATTCGATGAGACTGATCCAAGAAACCCTGTGCATCCTTAGAAGCCCCTCAACTAAACTGGAAAGATGGAGTCTTTGAAGCCCCTCTAGCCTCTTATGCTCCTTAACAAACACGACTGGCCCTACCTCGGGCTGAACTACAATTACTAGCGGACCGATAGAACACCTGGTTTCTAGTAAACATGAGCCAGCTGCTCTGGTGTACATGCGGCAGGAGTCTAGTCTCCTCCCCAACATGTGAAGTAGCTGGTGCAACCGAAATCAACCCTACCTGGCCAAACTCTTAAACACAGTCATGAATTGAGCCACAGTCTTCTGAAGTCCCTGTGTAGTGATAGGCCCCTTAGATGCATCCTCAACATGCCCGTGCTCCGGTACCTTAACAGGAACTACTAGTGGCTCCATAGTTGTTGTTCTAGTTGCGGGCGTCTGCCCCACCTCAGTCTCTACCTTGGCCCCGGCCTCTTGCGGCCCTAATAGGGGGCACTTGTGCCTGCTCAGCTAACCAAGCAGAAAATGTCCTCACCATCTGTAAGAGACTAAAAGAGTAATGATTCAGTCTTTAGAATAAACAAATCTGCACGATAAAGAATGAATGAAAGTGAAGTTTCCTAACAACCTGGTAGCTTCTCAAAGATAAGTATAGATGTCTCTGTATCGATTCAAGACTCTTCCTTGACTTGCTCATGAATCTTAGAACCTATGGATCTAGGGCTCTTATACTAACATGTCACAACTCAATTCTCGCCAAAGGGGTCGTGATGGCATCTAACCTTCAACACTAGGTAAGACAATAACGTTAACAATATTAACTCGTCAAAACATGATATAATAAGTTTGAATTTACATAAACAAAGCAAATAGTGATAATGTATGCCAAGTCAGCAATACACGGTATAACTCCCCCAAAATCAGGTAGTGTAAAGTCGTGAGCTCTAAATAAATACATAACGAAGTCTCAAATTCAATACCTTCTAAATGTAAAAATAACAGTATCAATATAAAGGATGGGACACCAAGGGACTGCGACGGTCATGAAGCAATGCCTTAAATCCTTGCGAACAACGTATACCCTCACTCTCGAAGTCTGTTGCTGGATATGCAAACAAAACATGCATAAGTATAGTATGAGTACAGAACAAAGTGTACTCAGTAAGTATCAGTACTAACCTCGATGAAATACTGATGAGGTTCAAGTCATGTGATACCCACTAATTAACGAACCTGTGCTGACATATAACAACTTGCAATAAGAATATATAACAGAATACAATACCATAAATCTTGTTAAAACATGTGATATCAACTCAACATATGAAAACCCATTTTTTACAATCAACTCTTCAAATAATAGTAGAGGCATAAGAGAGAATGTTAAGGATCATGTGAAAACAAATAGAAATGCATGAATACGAATAAAGGATGCATGTGCATAATCAAGAATAACACCCTCATACCGCCACATAAACATCAATAGTGAAATGCAATCCTTATTCCGCCACATGTGCATAATAAAGAATGCAGTCTTTATTCCGTCACAAGTGCATATTCACGAATGCCATCTTTATTGCACCACATCTGCATACCCAAGAATGTCACCCTTATTTCTCCAGATGTGCATAACATTAATCACAATAGCACGGCAAAGATCTCATGCCACAATATCACTCACAATCATACGACAAAGATCTCACGCCCCGACTTCGGGAAGCTCGACCAACACTCAACCGAGATATCCCAATCAAGCAAGCCTACTTGGCCTTCTACCAAACTTTACCCATGAATAATGCAAGGATGAATATCAAGGGTTAGACTACATGAGAATAACATGTACAACACCGATCTTAATACTTATAGAAACTTCCAAAATATTACGTATTCATAGTTTAAAAGTGGAATCATGTTTGACAATTACAACATTTCTAGTTTGCCCTTCCCAATTCAAAATGCAACCCACAACATGTCTACGGAACTTCTTAGAGAACATGAGTACCATATGGGAGTGCCGGTGACAAGGCCCCGGCTATACCACAAAAGTAAATGTACATGGAGAAAATATAATATATGGGCCCCGATATAGAATACGGCTCACCAAAATCTACTGAGAAGAGGGTATAATGCTATCAACGGTCACTACCAACTGTTGAGGAATCACCTGTATCCATTAAAGATGCAGTGCCCCTGGAAAAAGGAACGCTAGTACATATGGAACAGTACTAGTATGTAAATTAAATACCCTCTCACGGAATAAAGTACCAAGATAAAAGAGAGAAAACAAGGAATCAATAAGAAACTCGAGTGACATAAACATGCCAAGTTAAGAGCTAGGTAAATCCTCAAATAAATATTAATGTTTTAAGGTTGGAAGATCTTCGATACCGATACACCACCATGCTTATGCCATGGGGACCGATCTCCGCTTGATCGACTAAGTCGTCTCACCCCAGTGTGTGCCAATGGACATATAAAAACACAACACCACTACCATGTGCGCGGCATGGTATCTGATCACTGCCAGATCGGCTAAGTCATCTCACCTTAATGTCATGTGGATCGACATGGTCCTTTATTAGCTATCCTCTCATCCCAATTAAGGGGAATAATCTCAATGCATTAACACATGAATCTATCCCTCAATCACTCCTACACCGGCACGTGTAGTTTCAGGTTAGGTCATTTCAACCAACCCTTCCTCGGTGACCTAATGATACTCCCAAAACATTTATATAAAAGAGTTACAATTCATCTCATAGCCTTTTTTCAATCTCTTTAACTTCGTCGGCACCCTTGGACATACACGTAATTCATTGTTCTTGGCATTATGGCCGTATTCCAATTATTTCGTATTCCTATTCTTTCATTTTCAAGGATCATCATAGGTCATCAACATAGAGAACATTTAAAAATCACGACTTTAAATACATGAGTCGTAAGTGTCATTAATGAATCTTCTTTCCAAAGGAGAGCATAATGATTTTCAATTGAAACATGAATTAATTGGATACATTTACCATACTTGAAACATTCTTTCAAATGAGGCTGATATAATTGGGGCAATTGGAATATAACTTAGGTGCATAAACAATAATGTAAATAGATCATTAGAAGCAATTCAGAACAATAGAAATTGGAACTTGAACAGAACCATGCTTGGAGTCTACACGAAATTTGTGGAATTCGATTCTACAAGATGAGTTTAGCCAACATACCTTGTTTGAGCCTTTACTTAGAATTACTACAACATTTCTAGACTCCTAGCGATTTCAACCTATAGAGATATAATCAAAATCGAGCCATGGTTAAAAAGGTGCTCATAGGTTAATCTCACTCAGGCATTTCATCAAACACTTGGTATGCAAATTCGACTACAAGGCCCTATGGTGGATTCTTCATCCCATGACCAATCCCCACATCAATATCTCACCAATATTAGCTCCACAATCTCCCAACTACCTTTATTGGTACATGCATGCACAATGACTAACTCCTATTCTCAAGATTCATACTTACCATTACTTACTTTCCGCCTAATTTCGAAATTGAGAGCTAAAGGATAGAACCTTACCTCTTTAGAATAAGATTTTGGGAGATTTCTTGTTGAATTTCCAATATTTTGAGCAAGGAATTGGAGTGGAAGATGTTAGAGCGCCTACTTCTCTTTCTAGTTCCTCCTTGTCTCTCTTAAAACATCATATTTTTGCCTTCAAAAAGACCCCAAAGGCTATTTATTAAAATAGGGCCCTGTTAGAAATATTACCAAAATGAACCCTCCAAACTTAGTCCGTGATCGCAAATGAGACCGTGAAACATATACGCGATCCGCAGAATGGGCCGCGAAGTGGCTTTCAAAACCCTAGGTTGGCCCGGTCTGGTCTGCGACCAATCTACGGCCACGAAATGGACCACGAAATATCCCTTCAAAATTCCTCATGCTAATTCTGTGATGGAAGTGTGGCCCGTGGAATGGTTATGCAGATGCATAATAGACCACAAAATGACCTTTAAAATTGAGTTTCGCAGGTTCAACTCTGCGACGGTTTTGCGGCCCGCGGAACAGATTTACGACCACATAAAGGACCTCATAAAATGCCATATTCTGCAAATTCTTCCACCAACTCTATAACACATAAAGGACTCTAGAAATGCTAGATTCTATAATTTTTGGGGCCTTACAAAAGACCTCGTTCCACATTATCAATCACGATCACACGACAAAGACCTCGTGCCCATTACCCAATCAATTAGCCCAACATGTCCAAATGTGTTATAATCATAACAATGCAATATGCCAAATTACCATAAAAGCTATATTCTCATAATAGTCAACAAGCTGCACAAAGACATGTACTAAAAATACGGATGAGTGTTCAATATATAAAACAGGACCACAGTTAACTCAATTGTAGTAATCAAGTTCATGTAATCACAACGTTTTTAAGCCTCTTTCGTATAAAGAATATCACAAGGCATATTAGAAGCCTAAGGTCTAATGCAGTCATAAACCACGCATAGCACCCATGTATATGCTCATCATCTCGCGTACACGTCGCTATACATATAACACAATTAAGAAAATAAGGCCAAATCCTAAGAGGTGAATCCCACAAAAGGTTAGGCAAGATAATTACCTCAATAAGCCCAAATCAATCCTCTAAAATAGTCGTTACTCTAAAAATTACCTTCGTGCGGCTCAATTCTAGCCAAAAATAACACAATAAAATCAAATAACGCTATAGAAATCAATTCCAAACAATAAAGTTCCAATCTTAACACAATTCTCAAAAAGTCAACAAAAGTCAACCTCAAGCCCACACGATCAAGACCTGATCAAAGGGTAGATCCCAATTACCCTTAACCTCACGAGTTCAAATACATGATTAGATTTCAAAATTGAGTCAAAATTAACTCTCAAATCCCGAATTTTTATTTTTCAAAATATAGTAACAAAACCCAAAATATCTCTTCCAAGTTTCATAATCTAGGTATAATAATCCACAGGGAAACATAATATAGTATCAAAATCAAGTAGAAATAACTTACTCTCTTGCCTTCTGTGAATATCCTATTCGAAAATCACTCATCTTAAAGTCTAGGGCTCAAAATATGAGAAAAATGGTATAAATCCCAAAATCCCTTCTTAATAATGAGCTGCAAAAGTCTCAAATACGATCAAGGGTTCACAATTTTGAGGCTCGCAAATTCAAACTGGACCCCTCAACTTTAGTCCTAGCAATTGCGACCAAGTATTACATATGCAAACTCCCCTTCGCAATTTAGACACTAGACTCACATTCTCAGGCATGCTTGGCAAAAGAGATTAGGGCTCTGCACATGCAGACCTTCGTAATTGCGAGCAGACCATCGCAATTGCCAGGTCTGCAGCACTAGCCAAAATGGAACCTTCCCAAACCAATCTAAAACTCACCCGAGTCCCCCGGGCCCCAGACCAAATATATACACAAGTATATAAACCTCATATAACCTTGCTCGCAAGCTCAAAACATCAAAATAAAATCCTTACATAGGAATCAAATACTAAAACATATCATGCAATCCTTCAAGTTCAAGAACTTTAATATTCACAACTAAGCGTCCGAGTCCTACCAAACTAACTCGGAATGATACCAAACTTCACACACAAGTTTTAAATTAAAAAATGAACATATTCCACGTACTGGAATAATAATACGAACACAATGGCCTCAAAATCAATTCAAGGTCAATCGTATAGACTTTTCAAACCTTCAAAATGCCAACTTTCGGCAAAAAGAATCAAATCATCCTAGGAACCTTCAAATCGAAATTCAGACATATGTTATATGACCTAAGATAGCCAACATGCTCTTTGGATGTCAATTGATGCCTACTTTCTCAATTGGAGGCTATGTGTGTAATTTGCCATCAAGTGAAGACTACATGTAATTGGAGGCTATACTTGTAATAAATGACTACATGTAGTTGCTTAGAATTAGCTTAGAAATATTTGGGTCATTTGTAGTCAAGTACCCAATCTTGTATAAATAGCCCTTAAGGCTTTCATTTTAGGGATACTAATTTTGGATGAATAATGACTACTCTTTTTAAAGGTGTAATGGTGGTTTGCCATTGTTGATGATAACTTTATTCAAGGTGTGTTCTTCAAGTGGAATTACACTTACACTTGAAGGTATTCCTATAGTCTAGGGTCACTTTGTTATGCAATTGTTCGGTGATTGATCTTTTTTCAATTACTACTTTTTGGGGTCTATTCTCAAATTTTATCCTTTATCTTTAATTTCTAGTGTTCCGCATTTAGATTCGTATCATTTGGTATCAGATCTTGGATTAGTATTTTTTTTCTACATACACTAGCTAAGTATTTGATTTATATTTGAAAATTCAAAAAAAATCGAAAAGTAAAAAAAGATTATTCTTCATGTTTTTGAGTTGAATCTTTGATTTCTTAGATCTTGATGAATATTGATGTTTGAAATTGATTGGGGTTTATCTCCTATGTGAAAATACATCAAATGAAGTTGGTTGGAAGCCATTTGAGTAGATACAAGTGAAATTGGAATGTTTCTTGTTCTTCAAGTTCATATGTTCGTAAGTGGGTTCATGGAAAAAAGTACAATTTGATCCATTTTAATTTATGTGATTCATGAATTTGATGATAAAACCATTGAGGTTTGATCCTAAGGTGATTTCCAAGTGAAATCTTAAGTTTGGAATGATTTGAAGCTATTTGGAGGTGATCTGGATCGAATTTGCAGCAAGAAAAATTAAGAAGAAAGTTGCAGAAATTTCACTTTCGTGGACCACTTTGTGGAGCCAAACTTGTTCGTGGAGTCGGGCAGAAGCTGAACAAAGTTGTTGAAAGTGCAGAATCGTGGACCAATTCGTGGAGCCGATTCTTTTCGTGGAATCGAGCACAAGCTGAAAAATTACTGAAGCTGAAGATCACTTAGAAACGTGGAGCCGAAATCAAATCGTCTCCACGAACTTCCCCTGCTCAGAACCAAATGTGGCCCCATTTACAGATCGTGGAGCCGATGGTTCCATGCCGGCACCAATCGTGGCCACGAAAGAAAATCGTTGAGACAAATTTTCCACTTGCACAGTTTGAATTTCTTTGTGTTCTTCTTATTCCTAATTGTTTTCTTTGATTATTCATAGCTAGTTAATATTAGTAACTGTTCTACTTGTGTTAATCTAGTTATTTGTGTCCGTATTTTTTATTTCGTGCTTTTCTCTTTGATAACGTTGTTAATTGTTTGATTCTTGTCCATTTGCTTTTATTGTGCCTTCCTTTCGTGTTAACATAAACTCCACTCCGACCTCGAAGTGAAATGGCTACTTGTTAGGTACATTTGTGGAGTTCGAAAGCAATTTTGGTAGACACCATAGAGCAATAAAAGGCTTGAGTGGTGAGAACATTTCAGTGAAGGTCTTGAATGCCTACGACCTTGAATGTATACACGAGTGAACTTGAGTGACATCGACATTGAGTGATACACGTGAGGGAGTTACTAGTGAGGTCCTTATTCTATACTAACTTTTCTTGTCTTAAATGTCTTCCATAGGTACAATAAGTTGCAAGGAAAGTTTGGATGTTTTGTTTGGTAGTTCAAATGGAAGGAGTCCATATAGTGAACTCACTACTTGTAGGGCGTCTCATGGACATTACTACGATAATTATGGGCTAGAGAAGTGTGGAGTAAATTCATAGAAAGTGTTAACAGGCATAAGGGCTACACTCTACTGTAAATGAAAGTTATACTAATTTATTAGACCTATTTTGGTAGAAAGATTGGGAATTCTTTGTAGAAACAAGGTGACGCCTGATGATAAGGAGGGCGTATGGATTGTTAAAGTGGCTTGAGTTCTTATTTCCCATGGATATTATGAAGAATATGTTTTGTGTGACGTCTACGCTTTACATGGATGTCATATAGCATTTAGGGATATTTGGTTTCATAATAAGGAACTTGAATATGATGAAAGGATGGGAAGATACTATCTTGGAATGAATGGAAGATAGTATGCCTTCATTCTTGGGAGTCAAGAAAGGGAAGCATTGGCTAGAAGGCAAGTCAAGAATGAGGTTTTGAAGTTTGATGAAAAGCAACATGCTTCTAGCATTGCCAAATTGAATCTTGAAGTCAAGATTCTTTCCGATGACTCGGTGGGTACTAGTGAAGGGTCTTCCTATAAAATGAAGCCATGATGGAACGATTGTTGAAGAAATTGGGAATTTTGACCAATGATCTCAAGGAGGTTAGGTCTTCATTGAAACTCGAAGAATAATTGATAGATGTGTTAGCGGGTATCAATCATTTTCCCAATTAAGTTCCAAAGAATGAGCATGAGTTGCAAAATGAGAGTGGATTGTCATTAGGAGAAAAGGAAAATAGTGAGAAGAACAATGAGAAGAGAGATAGAAAACAAGAAGAGATGAGAGAAAAATAAGAGAGTGTGAGCGAGAGTGTATCTTATTCTAACTCTAACCTTTCTAACTCTTCTTTCTTTAGTTATTTGGACTCATTTGTAGGTTCTTTTGAAGGTGAGCACGAAAATGACTCAACATGGGAAAGACTTGAAGAATTGGAGGAACCAAAGGAAATTGAAACTCCTACTTCAAGTATGCAAGTGAGCTTAAATTTAAAAGACCAAGGTAAAGAAGTTTCTATAGTTGCTTCTCAAGGTAAACTCGCTCGTCCTAAGTCTCTAGTTACTTCAAATGACATTGTTAATAACTTGATTGTGAGTGATCGTCTTATTACTTGTGATATTAATGATTCTTTACTTTGTGTTGACATGCAAAATGAAATTTGTGATAATACACTAGTTGAATATAATTTGGGAGCTAAATTTGTTAATGATTGTGAACTTGAAAAGCTTCAAACTAGTGATATGTGTTTGGTTGGGAATCATGATTGTGAGGGTGTTTTCTTGAATGTTTGCGATGAAAATGAATTTATTTCTTCTTTAGCTACAAGAAACACTTTTGAGAGTGAAAATTTGATAGAGAATGAATGTCTCTTGGTTAGTGAAAGTGAATTGATGAGCTTTATTGATCCATCTTTGGATAATTGTTCTAGTTTTCAAGTAGGTCAAGAACTTTGTATGTTTGAGAGTGAGCTTGAATCTTTCAATCTTGATGTGAATGATTCTCGCTTATATCTACTTGATGCAATGGAGTATGATGAATCTACTTGTTTGAACAACCTAAATCCTTCTTTCTCTATTGTTAAGGATATCAATGCAGAGTTTTATTGTTCCTTTGAAGAGGAAAATTTTAATGAGGAGTTAACTTGTTTCTTTGAGAAGGAATGTTCTAATGCTATTCTCAAGGATGAAGAGGTTTTTGATAAAAAGGGAGGTGAGTTAATTGATGACAACTTTAGTGTTAATTTCTCTACTTTCTCTACTTTACGCTTTGACAATACATTTTGGTCAATCTTTGTAAATGCTTCTAAGATGAAATGCAAGAATGATAAATTTGAAGCGTGGAATAACTTCTTTGATTTTAAATGTTATAAATCTTCTTGTGGTGACTTCACTAATATCTTGAACTTCTTTGTGAAGGATTATCAAACGGGGAACCGTAAGAGAGACATATGATTGAAACTACCATTCGTGCCAACAAAAGTTTTTGAAACATTAATGCTTATACAGGACAATAATGGTATGTTTGATTGGTTAGTGCTTATTTTGGGCTTTCTAAAGCCATGGAGGTAATTGGCTATTCCATTCATTTCACTAGTAGCAATTTTGTACTTATTGAACGTGATTTGTTGATATTGCTATTATATTAATGTTGTGAGTTGTCAAGTGGCCAACTTAGAGATAATATGGGGATAATATTTGTGTTTGATCCCGGTGATTATCTACGATTGTGGGTTGCAATTGAGCAAGATGCCTATTATTTTGTTCGGAAAAGTATTTTTTGTTGATCTTAAAGATGTTTGGTTATACTTCAAGATTGTTCACTGTGATGTATATGGTAGATGTCTTTGGATTAAAATGTTGCATGAGTCTCATCTTGAAGTGTCTTTACCATGCACAATTCTTTGTAATCATGAAGTGCTTGATGTTTTATTTCTTTGTGCTAAGAAGTTCTTATGGAAACTTGAGTTTGATTATTTTGACTCATGGAATGAAGTGACTTTGAATGATAAGAGAGTTGGTAGATCTAAATATGATTTATACATGTGGTATGGTTCTATTTTTAGACTACCTAATTTATTTTCCTTGTTTGTTAAGTTCATTGGAGTCAAACGTTGTGCTTGCTTGGGAAATTTTATGACCCCATGTGATGATGTTTTGTACATGATATTTAGAGGAGTCTTTCTAACTATTAGGAAGAATTGGGTCAAAAGAATGCATGGGCACTTTCTTGTTTTATCATTACCACGCATATATTTGTCTCTTGATGAGATTATACTAGTCCTCATTCCTTTCCATATTTTGCAAGGTTCAAATTCGAGGACGATTTATTTTCAAGAAGGGGAGAATGATACGATCCAAGATAGCCAACATGCGTTTTGGATGTCAATTGATGGCTACTTTCGCAATTGGAGGCTATGTGTATAATTGGCCATCAGTTGAAAACTATATGTAATTAGATGCTATACTTGTAATAAGTGATTACACTTAGTTCCTTAGAAATAACTTTGGGTCATTTGTATCAAGTACTTAATCTAGTATAAATAGCTTTTAAGGCTTTCATTTTAGGGAAATTAATTTTTGACGAATGATGACTACTCTTTTGAGATGTGTAATGGTGGTTTGCCATTGTTGATGACAACTTTATTCAAGGTGTGTTCTTCAAGTGGAATCACACTTCCACTTGAAGGTATTTATATAGTTTATGTTCACTTTGTTATGTATTTATTGGGTGATTTTGTCTTTATCAATTGTTTTTCAACTACTACTTTGTTGGGTTTATTGTCAAATTCTATCTTTTATCTTTAATTTCATGTCTTCCGCATTTAGATTCGTGTCAATATGACTAAGTCAAAAATCACCATAAAACCTATTGGAACAATCAAAGCACGATTCCGAGGTCATTTACACAAAAGTCAAACTATGGTCAACTCTTACAACTTAAGCTTCGTAAAATGGAACTAAGTGTTCCAATACACTCCAAAACCTTTCCGGGACCAAACAAACCATCTTCGCAAGTCATAAAATAACAACCAAGCATACGAGAAGCATCAAATGGATAAATTAGACTCAAATACACAAAACAAAATGACAGGGTCATTACACCTTTTAAGGAAGAAGAAGGAATTCGACTGATAGTACACACTACTATAGAAATGAATGATCCCAAAGTAAATAGGTAGTGAAGCATGAGCCAACAGAGTTAAATCCATTTCAACTATATGACAGTATTTTCTTTCGGCACTGCCGTTTTATTCATGAGTATGGGGGTAAAACATTCCATATACAGTAACTATGTCGTTAAATTGGAATATTTTTATATTCAACTCCCCAGTCAGATTGGACCACCTTAATGTTATGTTCAAAATAAATTTTCAACTTGTATTTTAAAATGCAAGAGTATGTCAAGAACTACAAATTAATTTATGAAATATAACCACATGAAATTTCTAACGTCATCAATGAAATAAACATAATAACGAAATTTATTTCTATTCATAACAGAAGCATAGCCACAGACATCATCGTGAACCAAATCTAATGGAATAAGCAGAACTTGAACTAGAAATAGGAACTAGAAGTTTATGACTTTTGCCAAACTGATAAGATGCACAAATTTGTGATTGTTTGTTGCTAGACAAAGATATATTAAGTGTCACAATAACACGAGTAACAACACTTATTGATAAATGAACTTAACGACTATGCCAAGATCAAAGGATGGTTTTGTCATAAGAAGTGCTTGTGATTTATTCTTAAGAGCTTTCAGGATGGAGGATTAAAGCGAGTGGAGTTTGTAAAGGCCATGATTAAGGTTCCCATCCAAGAGCACCTTCTCCATTTCCTGTTCCTTCACAATAAAAAAAAAAGAATAGGGTGAAACTTAAATAATAACATCATTTTCCCCAATATATTGAGCAACACTTAAGTTTTTGGTAACATTAGGCGCAAGCAATACATTCTTTAAGTATAACGGCTTAGAATAATCAGACAAAGTTTAACTTGCAACTTGACTTATAGCCAAACTTGCACCATCACCAACATGAATTTGCTCATTCCCATTATGCTCTCCTTAAAAAAATCATGGTGGTTAGATCATTTGTAATATGATTTCTTCCACCAAAGTCTAGGTACCAAGCTAGTTCATTCATGGTTGATGGTTGGGCAAGAAAAACATCCATTTGCTGCTTAGACAGCGCCTGATAAACATGATCGAACTGATAATAACAATTCACCATTTTACCCCATGCTTGTTGTAGACTTGACATTGAACTGGAGCATAATTACAGTTGTTCTTCTACCACCATCACGACCCAAACCGCAGGGCCGCGACGAACACCCGATGTCTTACTCAACCGAGTACCAATGTAACGTATCTTTTTTATCAACTCCGGAGCAAGTGGAGTATGTCAACACCTTTTGCTGAGCTGATAGCCTACTTGGAAGACTATTTACCTGTTTATCGGGACCTATGGCATGAAACCAGCATCCCCAGAAAAAAGGGACGTTAGTACGAATAAAGTACTGATTATGTAAGGCATGATAATCAGTATATGAAAGACGTGAAAGAAACACAGAGTAAAGGACTAAACTTGTAAGTTTGAACAGCTCTTTGAATCATGAAAAATTTAGAATGTCATACATATGCATATATGTCATATCATGCATAGGTATATGCATAAATTATATCATCAAGCCTTTGAGGGCATCCCATCAAATCATCTCCGCCTTAGTGGAAAAAATCATCAAAGTATACCAACTAATTAGGTGGTGGTGTATATATAAAGTCGTAACCTTTTCCCATACCCTATATACATATAATATACGTGCATAAGGAAATAAGTCGATAAGATCTCTCAGAATGTCATAACATTAATATGCCTTCAATTAATATCATGAAATAAACCTTATCAACTTATGTATTTTCTAAGACCTATGAACAGACAATATAATAACGGGACACATGGGTAATCAAGAATATAGATACCCATAGTACTTTTAAGAACACATGGGTCGTTTGTATCTTATGGATCATGCCAAGAGGAAAGAAGGGATAGCCTTAACATACCTTTTTCGTATACTTAACCTCATGGCGTTTGTTCAACCTGTTAGTACTTTAATCTACAACAGTGATATGGAAGCATTGTTATGCTTACGAAAGCTAGAATTCAACACAAATGAGCGACTACCTCGTCTACGAGTAATTGGACATCACCTCCCGTTATTCTTTTCCTTTCCTCAAATTAAACAACAAGAACAACATGCTCGAAATGTCAAAAACATATTACATTAGTATCCCACTTTCAAATCCATCGCAATACATCACCAAAACAGTCCACACAATCTCACACAACAACCCAGACCAACTTTGTATTTTTCCATAGCTAAAATTGAGATAGAACTTGAATACACTTCAATACTGACAACCACACTAAACACAGGTTATACATACTGACTTTTAAGCCATAACACAATATAAAAACAAACTCATAGCAGTCAACAAATTATAGCAACTCAAAATTCATTTTTCAGATTATTATTTGATCAGTTCTTGCTCTCGCAACTTAGTTAAGGCACCAATAAGCTTAAAAGCAACATGTCCAAGCCGTATAACAACATGAAACTACTCCAAACAGTCCATAACACCTCAACAACTTCAATTCAATTTTCAACCCCTACTTCACAAATTATTCACCAAATAACCAAGCTACAACTTAGATAAACTCAAATAAATGAAGAAGAGATGATTTTCTTACCTAGATCAGATGGACAAAACAATGGTAATATCTTTTGCTTGATGACTATTAATTTGCTTCACTTTAGATCCTTCGAGGTTGGAGATTACCCTTTAACTTGAATTGAAAGAAGAAGAAGATTATCGGCAACTTCTTGAGGGTTTGGAGCATATCAAAATAGGAGAGAATTTCGTCGATTTCTTTAAGTTTCTACTACTTGGATAGTATGATGAGAGATGTCTTGATTCAGCCCCTAAAAAGGCCCTCTTGGCTAACCTACACATGTCCATTTAGGTGGACAAATTTGGGCCTCCTCTTTCTGTAAGTAGGTGACACGCCTATTTCTCACCTGCTTGGTCACTTATAGGTGTCACATGCTGCCCTTATTCACTTATACACATGTCTTATCCTCATTTAATAATCTTGACATGTGTTAAGTAGCTCAAGCAAGTATCCTGGAAAGCAAGCAGCTCAATTTTATGTATCCATTATCTCATTTGTTTTTTTCAAGTCTCATTCATCTTAACTTACTTATGACTTCAACAAACCTTCCTTTGCCTTGTAGAAGGATTTCATCCTTTTTGACCTTACATTGGATAATCTTATTATGACAGTGACATTTGAAGTACAGGGTGTAACCTCTCTTTCCCGCCTAGAAACATTTGTCTCTCAATGTTAACTCTTAAAGACTTGTGAAAACGAGGCATAACACCATTAAATTATTTTATATACTTTCAAATAGGATCTCATTCCGAGGATACATCAATTGACTTACAACGTACTTTCACGTACCAAAACATGGGGTGTAAAATCATTCCCATTTTGGAACAATCATCCTCGAATGTTGACTGATGCACTTATCATTCTCATAACCTATAGCTCTTATGCATACTTCAATATTGTCCTTGCCACCTAAGCATTTGTTGTGTGAATAAATTCAAAGGCCAGGGCATTCCCCCCTTTAGGCCTCTTTCTCACACCATGACTTGTGGTCGGAATTTTTCCAATCTCGTAACTATTGCTACCTTATATCATACAGTCTGTACGACTTTGTCCTTGTCTGTGCGCCTAGCGACTCTTCTCTCCTTTTTCCTCCATATTTTAGCTAATCTCTAGGCCTCATTTTGTAAACATATACAAAACTATAACAAGTTATCCCTCTTGGCATGTATAGGCGTACTGAAGTTCTTTGCTCAGTACTTTGTCGAACATACAACCATTGCTATATCTCATTTCATAGATTCGGTTATATGTGCTTATTGCTTTACTACATCTAGGTAGGTCACATTGTACCATAACTCTTACTTTGGTTTATTATTATCGGGGTCTGCTACCCAACTCGAGGTTACTCTCTTACTGCTTATCCTATATTTATAAATCTAAGTCCTTTAATGCTTCCTTATTATTGTTCATCTAAAGAATGACATCCTTATCTCCTCTCATATATTGGAACTTTTATACATCTATTGTTGATTAGCCTTAATGTGGATCTATAATCTACCACTGATAACTTGAAACCTCTTACGTAATATATTATCACTAGGGCTCACGTTACATCGGAGAACATCTGAAGTGATTTGCCTGATCCACCTTAGGGAAGATACTATAATTCAATAACCGTATTTCATAGCATCTGAACGTGATTCATCTTATGGGAGGTATTTTAATCCCTTGCATTTCATGATATCCTTTATCGTTATATCATTACTGCAATCGAAGACTATATTCCTAAACACCATCCTCTTATCGCTTATTAGACATACAGTCCTATTCTACTACTAGGCCAGCATTCCATCTCTTCTAAATGCTCCTAGTCTTAAACTCCTCCGAGTTTATTCAAGTTATACTGAGCTTTCTACAACTTATGAAAACCATCAGCTCTCTCGTTTTGATGGGCTTAGTTTCGAAGCCTTACCTATTCTTGTCACATTCTCACTCAACTTTTCTTACCCTTACTCTATCTACCTAAAACCTTGTCACTCTACCGTACTTCAGTTTGCGACCTACACATATCTATTTACACTACTCGCAACCTTCCATCAACTTGCTAGCACCATAGATTTTCTTTCGTGCCTTCTCAGTTGTCTTTAGATGTATGCAATTACTTTTCCTGGTCGTTCTGCCACTTGTTGCATGAATACTTGGCTGATCTTATTGCCCACGAATACTGGAATTTCTTGTAACTCATATGATCTCAAATATCACCTTTTATTTTTTTTCTTCCCATTCATTAGCCACGATAAGTGCCACTTTCTTATGGAGTGCGTACAATGTTGTCGAGAGACTGTTTTACAAGACCATTTCTTGTTCAAGTTAATATGCTTAGGTTGATGCCTTCTTCCTTATTTCCTCAGCTAGTCTTTCGTTGTAGTATTTAGGGGAGACCCTCTGACTCTTGTAAAATTGCGAGCTTATTAGATCATATATCTAATAGAATGATGTTCTTGCTCGCCTATAATTATCCCTAGATACTTCCCTCCGCGCCTTTGTGTTCCTAGTGTTGCTTCTGAACTGAAATTTTTTACCGTCTTCCCAGTAGCACTCTCTTTTATTTCTGTAACACTTATATGGTACCTCTTACTACCCCAACTCCTATATGAATATTTCTCAAATATTACGATTTCATATATGCGAGACTAAATTCACTATGTTGGGGTTCACTACGTTTATCTTGCACGATTTGCTGATTTGACTGTATCCTCTTGTCTAGCCATAACTAGGCTCTTCCTAAATCAACTACTAACTACTCGTTGGTCCATTCTCATATCTATATTCTGCGTAATCTCTCTTGGGATATGTCATTTGTCTTAACTTATTTCTCGCACTAGCTCCTGATGTATCAAGTGTCCATTCGCACTTATTTCTCAATAACATCCTGGCCGGGAACTCTTACTACCTCTCCCTAATGTCGTGCTTGCATAATGTTCTAGAGTCACGACATATCTATAGGATCTGTATAAATGCAACCTCATCCATTTTGCCTTTTTACCACGTTGTTCCTTTACCATTCCATAGTTACCTGAACCACTTAACTCCGGCTTAATACCACATGCACCATCTTCCCCCCTTTAGGGGAGTACTAAGATTTAGTGCTACAATGATCTACCTATAGATGTTTTACCTCTTCATCTTTGGCGTCTTTTCACATCATTAATGACCCTTACTTGCCTCACGGTAACCCTTCTGTTCCAGGGATAACTGGATCCCTTATTCACAAGGGTGACACCTAGTGTAACTGACAAATTTAGTCCTTTAAGCTTAACTCTGCTTACAGTGCTTGCTTTAGGGAAGCGTCTTCCTGGATGAACATTAAGGGTTATTCTTTTATTGTCCATTTTATTATTGCCGGAGCGCTATCTCTAAAATTCTCACGATGCTGACTTTTATCAAATATTTTGATCCCTAATTCATGTTCACTTAATCTTGTTCATTGGGACGTACTGATTTCTATTACTCTGGGGGTATAACTTAGCCTTCTGATAATCACGTTCGAGTCACCAACTCATTTCTCGAAATGAGGGTATGAATTTATGGCTTATACAATTTTATTGTCTTAAGGCCTGTCATCTCTTGTCTTTTCCTTCAATTGACTATAGACTCTTTCACATTGTCATATTTTGATTTATCGTTATCACCAATTTATCACATCTTACTCATAATGCTTCATTTAGTCCCTTCTTATTCTCCAGCTAATATTTCCGTCCATCACTTTATTCTGAAAACTTTAAAAAAAAATATTCTTTCACTTTTAGCTCCCATTGCTTCAACTCATTGGCTCTTCGGGTCGCCCAACATTCGCTTTTTCTTACTTGAGGGGG